>VIBQ01000107.1:8804-135857 GCA_006937295.1 Carpinus fangiana | reverse complement strand
GCGATTTGGCCGCTGCACAGCCACCACCTTGCAGGAACAGGATATCTGCAGCACGTAATCACAGGCCGAGAGGCGTCGAGAAGGGAGCTGAAGCATGCAATCCACAGTAGTGTCATGTCCACCGGCTGGTGGTCGGAGAATGCTCATCTTACATACTTGCTCATGAATCGCTTGTGGAAATCGCTTCGCAGCAAGTCATTCACAAACTCTTTCCGCTTGCCCTTCTCCTCTGTGCCGCGTGCCTGGTTTTTGAAGACCACATCATCGTCCCAGCGCCGTTTGACACCGAAGTCTCGCTGCGCGCCTCCGGGCCCATTCAATAGAGGATTTCCTCGTGCGATTTCCACCTCGCGTGCCTCTTCGTCCGCTTTAGCCTTGGTAGCTTCCTCTGCTGCTCGCTGCGCTGCCCTTTCCGCCTTGATTTTGGCAAGCTCACGCAGCAGCTCCGCTTCTTCGTCTTCCTCGTCTTCTGATGAGCTGTCCGAATCTGATCGGTCGTTGTCATCATCCTCTTCTGACGCCGACTCAGCATCGACGGCCGCAGCTTCCTCAAGGACTAGTCGCCGCCGCTTTGCATCCTCCGACTCATCCTGTGTTTGCCCATCTGTTTTCCTCTTCTCCCCACTCACGTCGTGCGTCTCTTCTACTGATGATTCCAATGCCCCTCCCATCTGACGTGCCTTGACGGCGGCCTCAGCCTGCAGTAGCTCTGCGCGCAGATCTCTCTGTGCGCTGGCGTCTCCCGTGCCGCCTTGACCTGCTTGTCTTGTTTTCAAATGCATATGCGCAGGCTGAAGTCGTTGATGATATGCGGGGCCTCGTTGTGCATCTTTTCCGCGGGCCGGATCAAATGTGGGTCGATGAGCGGTTGTCATTCTGGCGATTTATCTGAAGGACGATAGGATGAGCGATGGTCGGACTAGCAAATCAGATGTTTCGCCCTATGGAGAGACGTAATCGTTCTTTGACGTAAAGTCGGAAGAGGTACAAGCGCGTTGCGGAGCGGGAGTACAGATCGTAAAGATGACGGTGTAAAACGGACAAAACATGTTTTCTGTGCCAAGAGACGTGAACTTGAAGTCCACCAAATAATTTCCAGACACCAGCGCCCGCATTTCACAGCTGACGCCTCCCAAGCTTCACCTGCCGAAAGCAATGCCTCGCGAGGCTCAGCTCTCTTTGAACGAGCAAGCTTTCATCTTAGAAGCCCTGCGTGAGGGCCGACGAGTCGACGGCCGCCCTCTTGATGCATACCGCGAACTCAACTTGAGCTTCGGCGAGGAGAGCGGCGTTGCAGACGTGTGCTTGGGCAAGACAAGGTTTGCATGCTGATGTAGCCCTTTTATGCTCCTCTCTCTAACTAATTGATAATCAGGATCATTGCTCGCATATCCGCCGATGTCGTAGCACCGTTCCCAGACCGCAAATTCGAGGGCATATTTTCCATCTCCACCGAGCTTTCGCCAATGGCATCACCCGCGTTTGAAACAGGCCGGTGAGTATTGCAGCTGTTACTTGCTGGGCTTAGTTGAAAGCTGACTTACGGCAGCCCAACCGCGACGGAAGCGCTCATCTCACGCCTTCTTGAGAAGACTATTCGTCGCTCGTCCGCTCTTGATACTGAATCCCTCTGCCTAGTGGCTGGTCTCAAATGCTTTGCAATCCGTGCCGATGTCCACGTCATATCTCACGACGGCAATCTCATTGATACTGCGTGTGTTGCAGTCGTTTCGGCATTGCAGCACTTCCGCCGCCCAGATGTCACGGTTGAGGGCGAGGAGGTTACCGTCTGGGATGTGCGTGAAAGAGAGCCTGTGAAGCTCAATATGCTGCACCACCCGCTCTGCATATCTTTCAGCTACTACGATGGTGGAGAAATTGTCATCCTTGACGCCACTGCAGCAGAAGAGAAGGTTAGCGATGGTGAGGTGGTCATAAGTGTGAACAAATACGGTGAGATATGCCAATTGGCAAAGTATGGCGGCGAGAGTGTCAATGCCGTCGCTCTTCTATCTTGGATTACTTCTGCTGTGGAGCGTGTCAAGAGCATGACAGCGTATATTCAGCGGCAGCTCGCCGAAGATGAGAAAGGGCGCAATATCGGCAATTTGATTGCAGAGTTGAGCGCGGAGAATGATCGCTGAGAATCAATCGTCCAAAGTCCACGTCCCGGTCCAGGGAAATCCCGCAATTTTGCTGTGCTCAAGTTGGCAGATGCCGAAATTTGGGCAATATCAAGAGGCGTTGGGAAGGAGCTCAGTACCGGTCGCATCCAACGACATTCTCAGCGAAATTCCCGATCTACCACCACCTTGCTCTGTTGCATCTCCATGGCCTTGTGGTTGGGCAACGGCTAATCCAATTACTACTGATGCCTCTATTCGGCCTTCAACCCTACTCAGATGGTGTACTGTACGTCTAACGACCACCTTACTCAAGTCCGTACAATTCTAACGGCTTTAGGATCTCAATCGCCTCTTTGACAGGCGTCGCAATATTCCTCGGCTTGTTCAGGATGATACACTTGCGCATTAGGTTAGCAGGCCCTAAGCACACGCATGTCTGAGCAAGACCTGACTCGCGCAGATTGAGGGAAGCAGAACGATTAGCGGAGACCAGGGCTCGTCATCTCTCCTTTTCACGGTCATCATGGATCACTATCGAGGATGACGAGACTACGCTCTTTGGCATTAGAGCACTTGAGGCAGGCTATTTCGGAGGAGTTGTGCAATGCGATGCAATACCCCGGCAATCCAGTGCCATGAGGCATCTCCACATTCGAAGTCGCAACAGCTCTCCCGACAACATGGATCCTTCCGTCAAAGAGCGATGGAACTTCATGCAGCGACTGGATGACCGGCAAGACAGACGAGCAAATAGGCGACAAGGACCAATCTTATCGCTGCAGCTGGAGGATATGACACAGAATTTCTCTAACAACATTTTCCCACCTCTAGACTTAGGACTTCGGCGGTCACGGCCTGGTGAGCCCTTCATCTTCACAGCTTCTGACATCGAATGGCAGCAACATTTTACCGAGCGCACGAAACAGTCTCAGAGGGACACTGCAAATTCCCTTGAGCAACGATTGCGGGAAGTAAGTGATATTAGCAAGGCGATAGATCATCTGCCGCTAGTCACGACAGCACCAGACTCAAATTTCGTCATGTCTGCAAGAAATCGGTCATGGACCTCGCCAAACCTGCTTCACGTGGACGCCTGTCGTAGAGAGCCCAGCAATAGAGCAATGACATGGTTTGGTGATCGATCCCATCGCACGACTAAACCTGGAGCTGTATCTGATAAATTGGCACTGCGTCTAGGACTGGATGGAATTACTCACCGTGACGATACTCTACCCCAGCCTGAGAGAGGAACAGAGTCAAGTTCGTCTCGGGTACTGCAGGAGGAATCATCAGCGACCACGCTTGACTTGGAACAACTATATGAACATTACCGGTCTGGGTTCTCGAGCTCAACATTGGGGACAAGCTCCACCGAGGCTAGCTTTCGTAGCAGTTGTCTGCTAGAGGGAGCAGGGACTGGCCCTCTCTCAACCGTAACTGGGCCAACTTCACTGGCCAGTCATGCTTTTGCTGACAATATGCTCACCGCAGCCGTCTCAATTGAAGCTCTTGCTAGGCCAAAGTCCCGAGGCCGTTCCTAATTGGCGCAAAGCGAGCAAAGAATTGTGGGATACAGATAGAGAGATTAAGAGATGAAGTAGATGTGCTTGATGCATTGCTCTGCTCAAGTGTAATGTACGTATAATACAAGGGTTCATAAAAGCGTTATCAATCGTTACATATGCCGCACATTTCAAAATCATGATGGGACCTTCATCTCCCGAACCTGAACATGGTGCGCACCCTCAAACATAGTGGATTGCGCGGGGTCCCCTGCCGACCCCGTGCCAGCTCCTCTAGGGTCTTGCTCTTGCCGCGCTTGTCCTGAACGTCGGGTACCCAGGCAAAGGTGACGATGCTGCCTATAATCATCAATGCACTGAATATGACGAGTGTCTTGCCGTACAGCTTGACTTTTTCTTCGTCTGCACTGCTCGCTCCGAAGCTGTAGTACGCGCTGAAGATCTGAACGGCGATGCTGCCTAGCTTACCCGCGGCAGCGCTGATGCCGTGGCAGCTCGCGCGGTACCGTGTCGGGAACAGCTCGCCGGGCAGAGTGTAGGTGGTGCCATTGGGCCCAAAGTTGAAAGCAATCTGTCCGATGATGTACAACACGATAACGACAGGGCCTTGCTTCTGCAGCGTGATCAATACGCACCCCAGCGCGATGAACAGGGCGGCGAGGAAGAGGAAGCCGTAAGCCTGCAACCTCCGGCGATTGATGTAGGGGATGAGAGCAATGTAGAGTAGGCCGCCAACGACACTGCCGACATTTAGAATGACGAGTGCGCGTATGGATGTATCCATGAGCATCTGGTAGATTGTGACATTGGGATCCGCGGTTGTCATCCAGATGGGACTGGGCTTGTTGAGGGCCAGAGCCCCGCCACCCCAAGTTTTTGCCAGGAATTGAGGATTTGAGAGACCGATGCCGTAGAACGCAAAGTCTTGCAGGAACCAGCATAGTGAAAGGCCAGCAAGAGAGCGCCAATTGCCAGCGGTTATGAAGAAGCGCTTAATGTCTGAGCGAGAGAGGGACCAGGATGAGTTTAGAGTGGGCGAGGTGAAAGCGTCGGAGGGAGTAGATCCAGTGTTGTTGGAGGACAGAGGCCATTCAGAGACTGATTCTCGCGTGTAGGATGTGATGGGGGGTCCGCCGGTCATGGTGGTATTGATTGTGTTGAGGGTGACGAGGGACTGCTTGCGGAAAGAGTCGCTGGGACTGTTAGGAGGCGACGTGCTGGTGGTATAATTAACGGCACCGTCAAAGCTGCTGCCCTCTCCACCGGTGTGGTCTTGATGCAGTCCTGGGGAACCAGAGATGGTGCTGGGTGAGTTGTGCAGCTGGCCGAGGTCGCTCAGCTCGGTGGTTTGTCTGAGCTCAGGCGCGTCGCCGAAGAGATAGTCGGAGTCGAAGACGGCCTTGACAGGGTCCTTTTCCACCTCGAGCATGAACCGAGGCGTCTCTGGGATGGCGACGCGGAAGAAGAGGGCAATGACGCCAGGAGCAACGCCAATGCCGATGACCCATCGCCAGATGATGTCGACAGCCTTGACGGGATCGCCGCCGTGCTGGTTACGGACGCCCCAGATGACGATGAGCGAGATCAGGTTGCAGGTGATCTGACCCAGAGGTTGCATGAAGAAGACAGTTGCCATCATGCGGGCCCGGTGGGCTGTCGGGGCGAATCTGTGCTCGGTCAGAAGCCGCGGAAGGGAGGCAGCAGATAGCAACAGGAGGAGGAGGAGGAGGAGGAGGAGGAGGAGGAGGAGGAGGAGGAGGAGGAGGAGGACTCACTCTGAGGTAATGACAGCGCTGAGCGGATAGTCTGCACCAACACCGAAGCCAACGACAATACGCCACCACATGAGCCATCCGAACATGCTCATGCTGTCATTCGCGCCGGTGGAGCACATGGCGACGCCGAGCGTGGCGGCAATGACGAGGATCAGCTCAACTCCGTACATCTTCTTGCGGCCAGCCTTGTCGGCCATGACGCCGAAGACGAGTTGGCCGAGCAGGGTGCCGGCCAGGGTTGCAATATTGATGTTGCTCTGGTGGTGCGACTGGACTTCATTGTGCCAGTAGACGTAGCTGATCATGGGCAGCACAATGTTGCTAGCGAAGAGCTACAGACCCAGTGAGCAAAAATCAAGGGTACGAGCACAAGAGATCCACACTGGGAGGATGCGAGAAAGGTTCACGTACCGTGTAGCCATCGAGGAAGAAGCCAATGCCCGCAACAAAGACAACGATCCACTGAAAGCCCTGGCGGTCGATGGTCTCGTAGATCTGGCGGGTACGGGTGGCACGGTCCTACGGCCGGTCAGTAAGATGGATGTGGAAGCGATAGTATTACAAGACGAAACAGTGAGGATGCACCTGCTCATGATCGAAGTCCTGGGCTCGATTGGTGGCATACAGCCGGATGCTGCGCTTGCCCATATTTTATTGCTGCTACCGCTACTGCTACCGCTGCTGCAGGCTGGTGTCTAGATACATACATGGAGCACCGAGCAGCGATGGTCAGATCTACAGCATACGGGACGAGGCTGACGGCAGCGAAAACGCGACAACATATGTATATTACTGCTGTGCCGCGCGGGCGTGGGTGCTGATGATTCTTCTAGCGAGGCGGCACGAGTGGGGGGGCCATCATCCACTTGTCGGCCCCACGTGCAGGGCGCTCTTGTCACCACTGCTCACCACCGCACGGCCCCTGGGAGAGTGACTTGCCGCCCGTGCATCGGGGTCTGCCGGGGGCTCACTGCACAACCTTAATTCTGCCCTTGCTAACCATCGCGTGACAGCACAACATGCGCGCACGCGCTGACAGCCTTAACAGTGTGGCTGCCAGGATGTCTATCCCACGCGCCTGTCCCGTTTAGTCCAAAACGCTAAGGAAGGCCATCTTCTCTGCAATCGAACAGCATTTAGTACCAGAAGACACCGCGGTGGATCTGCCGACTTACCGCTCGCCTGAAAGAAACCTATGGTCAGGCTCTTCATGCTCGCCAGCACGTCGGTGCATTCTGGCGTAAATTTCAGTGTGACTCGATCCTTGGAGCGCCTGTGGCGATCGATCTCGTCGATTGCATGTCCTGCAGGCTCAGTCAGTGGGGGGAAAGGGGTTGATTGCCAGGGAAATGAGCAGGACGCCTACTTGGAATCGACACGTATCGCTTGTTCTCGCCGCGTTGTGTGTTGGCGAAGAGGAGCAGCGTCTTGCGTCCACCCGGGGCGCGCATCACCCGTAGGTTCTGGCTGACGCACTCCTCGCCGCGGCCTCGAGACTTTGCCGTGAGCACGCCGGCGATGAAGACAAGGTCCTCGCCCAACAGTGTCTGTTGGAACGCCACGCAGTCCGACCACCTCTCGAAGGAGTAGTGCGGCTGAGCGCTGAAGACAACCTGCGCCGTCTGCACGGCCTGCTCGCCGAGGAAGGAGATGACAAAAGGACCGGGCGCCTCGGGGTGGTATGGCTGCTCGACATGCGGGATTGGAAGAGCCGCGTAGGGGAACGAGTGCTTGAGGCGCGACTGCAGGCCGGCATCGTCGTGGAGTAGAATCTGTCGGAGGGTGCCATCCGAGTTCTTGTCGATGGTGACTTGGCGGTAGCGTAGTTTGAACAACCGACTTCCTTTAGCAAACGAGCTTGAGGCAAGAATCAGCACCCGCCAGTGTATTCGAGAGGGGCTCAAGCTCACATGAGGACGGTGATGACAAGGGTCGTAGCTCCTTGCGAGCTCGAGCTGGAGTGGCGCGAGGTGTTGTCGCTGGCGCCGCTGGTAAGAGCAAAGTCGCGCTCGCTGGGCGGCAAGGGGAAATCCGAAAGGGAGAGCTGCGAAAAGTCGAGGTCTTTGAGGCTCTCATAGCTACTCAACTGGCTGAAACGGATGGACTCGACGTTCGGCAGCGTCTGGGACTCGATGGACGCGCACCTAGAGGGCATCGCACCGGCCGGTGAAGAGTCACGCACGGCAGGGCACATTCAGGTTTACATTTTTGGCAGAAGACACTGCTTTGCACTGCAACAAGGCAATATGTGACAAGAGCCTGCCGCTGGCGCACACACCCTGACCTGTGCCATGCGTATGCACGGAGGGGGTGGTGCTGGGCGGCGCGCGCACGCCCATGCATGGGAACGTGGCCCCGTTTGAGTGTTTGATTCGTCACAGCGCAACAAGCCTCCAGACGGACGTTGCTTGAAAGGCCCCCAGTCACTGACACGCACAAACTCTACGACAGAGGCGATGGGGGTCCGGACCCTTGGCAATATTCGCTCGCTCGCTCGCTCCCACGTGGTGGAGACACAGTAGTGGCGGCAAGGAAGCTGGTGGTTGTTCATCAGTCGTCCGCCTTGGCTGCGAGCGACACGTGACTGTGCGGCTCTGCGTTCGCGCCGCGCCCACGATGTCATGGGCGCGCAAACACGCGACGCAGAGGGTTCTGCGCCACCGCGCTACAGTCGCTTCCCTTCATCATTGCTTCCGTTCACTTTGCTTCGACGCTCTCTGTATTGTCGCCATCCTGCACAGATATCCTAACCCTGCCAGCTAGGCCGCGGCGATTGCGCCGGAGCATGCGTCCGACGTAGCCCTGGCCATCCATTCACCCACGCTTAGCCTCCTCTCTCTCCACTTCCTCCACCAACATGCCTGTCGACCAGTACGGCGCCTCCGCCAAGATCGATTATGCTTCCTTGACCGTGGTGAAGCTCAAGGAAGAGCTCAAGACGCGAGGCATTCCTTTGACCGGCCTGGCCCGCAAACAGCAGATCATTGACCGCCTCATCCAGGAGGACGCAAAGGAGCTCCAGACTACTTATGCCTCGGGTGATGAGACCCTTCCGCAAGACGGCAATGATGGCGATACACCGGTGAGGGGAACGCCCGCTGAAGTTGCCGACGCTGAGCACGCTGCACTGGCCGCGGACCCTCAATCCGAGGCTGCAGCCGTGGACGTGCTTCACACCGAAGAGGGCGGAGCGCTCGAAACCCGAGTTATCTCACAAGAGGAACGGGATGCCGAGGTGCACGCACCCAAGCACAGCCCTATTTCGGAGAGCAAACGGAAGCGGCGAAGCACGACGCCCCCGCCTGAGGAGGGACGGCCGAAGAGAACGAAGATGGACGGCGCTGCGACGACCGATCCGCAGACTTCCGTTTCCGCAGGTTTGGGGGTGGAGGAAGCTGGCAAGTCTGAAGGGAGCGCGCCGGATGTGGCGATGGAAGACCTGCCTAAGTCCAAGGCTAGTGGCAAAGTACTGGATGAAGAAACACCTACAGAGAACACGCGTCGAGAGCTGCCGTCCACCGCGGGCCTGAGACAATCCAGTCCTGCAGATGAGATGAAGCATGACGAGGGGACTGTCTTACCGGCCCTCCACCCTGCCACCGCGGCCCTGTACATCCGCAACCTCAAACGACCGCTACAGCAGCTGGTGTTCCGCAAACATCTGGAGACACTCGCAAACGAGACGGATGCAATTCTAGTCTTTCACCTCGACGCGATCCGCACGCATGCCCTTGTTCACTTCTCGTCGGTCAAAGCGGCTGTGCGCGTGCGATCTGCACTGCATGACCAGGTCTGGCCCGCCGAGCGAGACCGTGAGCCTCTTTGGGTCGACTTTGTCCCAGAGAAGCAGATTGCGGGGTGGATTGAGCAGGAAAGCGCAGGCGATGCAGGTGGTCGGGGAGCAGGAGCGAAGCGGTGGGAAGTCATCTATGACACCCTCGACGATGGCTCTGTGGCCGCACGACTGCAGGAGTCAAGCTCAGCAACTGCGACAGTGCCGTTGCGAAAATCCTCGCATGCCCCAACTGCGGCAACGGTAGAGGCAGACCAGTCGCGAGCAGCGACGGCGGCAGCAACAGCGGCAGCGATAGCAGACAAGCAACCGGCACCCCAAGCTTTTATAAATCTCGAACAGCACTTCCGCAGCACGACAAGCAAACCCAAGCTCTACTGGCTACCGGTGAAGCAGAAATTGGCAGACGCGCGCCTCGACGAGATTGACGACCTCACTACCAAGCGAGGCAAATACCCCAATAGCGGCGCGGGTTGGCAGGACAGTCGACGCTACACATTTGAAGATGACGATCGGCTGGTCGACAATGGTCCCGAGTTTGGACTACGGCAGGGCGGGCCCGGAGGCAGAGGCGGCGGCAGAGGGGGGCCGTTCAGGGGACGAGGAGGTGACCGCTGGCGTTGATGCTGCGCGGCCGTGTGTTCCTAGTTTGCCGCTGATGAATTGATGACTGTGCACGCGAGGGCACCAGAGCTCGCAGGCACCAATAATAACGACGAATATACATTCGTGGGGGTGGTTGTCGGCGAAGTGCCTTGTTTCCAATAATAAGCTTTTGCTGAGCCACACGTCTTACCGCCAAAGACGCTCTTCTAGGGACTCCTGTTGCGCTGCTCTCGCCACCATCAGCTCTCGTCTCTGCCGAGAGACGCTCCTGCTTGTTATTCTATGCTTCCTGCGCAAGCGCCGGCCGCCCCTGCTGCCCCCGCTACCCACGCGCCACCACCACCACGGGCACTGCCACCGCGTAACCGCCGCCGCTACCTCTCCCGCCACGGAGCGGTTTCGAGGCAGACGAACATCCTTGGACCATTGCGCGCGCGTACGTTGACGCTCTGGTCGTGTCTTTTGACAAACGAGACCACCACGACCACGTCGACTGCGACGACGTTCAACAGCACCACCACATCCTCCTTGGAAGGTGCCCCCAGACTGGTCAACACGGTAGCAGTTGCAGACAGTACTGCCGAGCCACGCGGCCGAGAGAAAGAAGAATAAGGAGCATTAGGAGAAAGAGGGAGCATGGTCGCCTGCAACACCACCCTCGAGGACACGGTGATTGAGGGCCATGAAGAAAAGTACTCCTATGGCCTCACCTTCCACGAGGCCGGGCTCATTGTCTCGGCCATCTTTGCGCTGCTGTCCACAGCCATTGCCGTCTACCTCATCTTCATGCACGCCACACACTACACCAAGCCGTGGGAGCAGAAGCACATCATCCGCATCCTGTTCATGATTCCCGTTTACTCGCTTGTCTCGTTCCTGTCCTACTACTTCTACCGCCACGCCATCTACTTCGAGGTCCTGCGCGACTGCTACGAGGCCTTTGCCATTGCCAGCTTCTTCACTCTGCTCTGCCACTACGTCGCACCCAGCCTGCACGACCAGAAGGAATTCTTCCGCGGCATCAGACCAGTCAAGAACTGGATCCTACCCCTCAACTGGTTTCAGCGCTGCTCCGGCGGCCTCGACAGGGGCTTCCTGCGCCGCCCAGCCTCTGGCCTGACCTGGTTCAACATCATCTGGATCTGCGTCTTCCAGTATTGCTTCATCCGCGTCTTCTTCACACTAGTCTCTGTCGTCTCCCAGTCGACCGACCGTTACTGCGAGGCCAGCCTCAACCCCGCCTTTGCCCACATCTGGGTCATGGTCTTTGAAGGCGCCTCCGTCTCTGTCGCCATGTATGCCCTCATCCAGTTCTACCACCAGCTCAAAGACGAAATTGCCGAGCACCGTCCCTTCATGAAGCTCCTCTGCATTAAGCTCGTCATCTTCTTCTCCTTCTGGCAGAGCCTCCTCATCTCCTTTCTCTCCTCCTCGTCTGGGCCTCTGCAACCCTCCGCTCACATCGCCTACCCTGACATCAAAGTCGGCATCCCATCACTTCTGCTGACCCTGGAAATGACAATCTTCGCCGTCCTACACATTTTTGCCTTCCCGTGGAAGAAGCCCTACGCCATCCCCAAAGATGCCACCTCGACAGACCCACTCTACGCCCACGGCACCGGCTTCAGCGGGAAGCCGGCCTATCTGGGAGGCCGTTTTGGGTGGCTTGCCATTGCGTCGGCCTTCAACCCGTGGGACATCATCAAGGCATCTGCTCGTGGCGCTCGCTGGCTGTTTGTCGGCCGCAAGCACCGCCGCAATGACAGCTCCTACCATCCGCAGCTCGGTGCCGACATTTACCCTTCTTCTTCGTCACCCTTCACGGGTCGCCTCGCCCCTGGCTCTGACAGCACGAAGCTTCAGCCCCTACCACCAGAGTACTCTGCTCAGCTGCCACTGTACCCAAACCCGGGCAACACGGCTTACGAGCCACACCACCTCGCGCCATATCCGCCCCGCACCGCCAGAGGCCGCAGCGACAGCCATGGTTCCGATGGATTGGGTTCTGGCGGCGTCTGGGACCCGAGCATGCCAACGCCAAGTCGCAGCCCAAGTCCGTATGCGTACGGCTCGCATGCGAGCGGCGCAGGCTACTTCCCCTCGCAGCCGGAAGGAGATCTCTCGCTCCAGCCTCTGCAGACGCGTACCTCGGATGACCGGCGAGGCCTCCTGCGCGATGTTGCCCGGCCCGGCGTCGGTGGCGGCGGCGGCGGCGGCGGCGGCGGCGGCGGCGGCGACGGTCACCCCGCGCAAAGCTACGGCTACCCCCAGGCTGACCATCATGCCGAGCCCGAGAGCAGGGCTCTCGCGAGGAATCCAAGCATGGGAGGACTTGCGCGTGCAAAGGAGGCTGAGGAGAGCCCTGTGGAGCCGCACCCCCTATTCCGCGGTGGGGGACGGCCATGAATTTAATGTCACGTGATGGATGTGTTTTTTGAAGCGTCACTGGAAGCGAAACATGTGTTTTGGAATGCCATGATACCCAAAGTTAGGATATATCATGTCTACTCACGCACATGACATGTATAGTGCAGCATGATGCAGTATTATGGATCATATTTTGTGTGTATGGTAGATTAATTAATGCATAAGCTGCGCGAGGCTAATATTAATCTCGTCCAGCTGGTGCAAGACAATTGTTCAAAATAAGAAGCCAAAGCCACGAGTATCTGCCAATGTCATCGTCTCTATCTAAAAATTAGGTATCAAGAATTCCCGCCAGCATTAAACGCCGTTCTTCTCTCATCATATTCAGGGTAAATCCCCTTTTAATAGTATGTTGGGACCTTGGCAGTGGAGCACGGGGCCTTGACGGTCACCGTGGAGGTCTTGGTGACAGGGGCCTGGTACGCCGGGGGCTGTGTGACGGTGCTGGTAGCGGTCACGGTCTTGGTGACGGGGGCCTGGTACACTGGGGGCAGCGTGACGGTGCTGGTGGCTGTCACGGTCTTGGTAACAGGAGCCTGGTACACGGGGGGAAGAGTGACAGTCGAGGTGGCGGTCACGGTCTTGGTGGTCGTCTGGTACGAGGGAGGAAGAGTCACGGTCGAAGTGACGGTGTTGTAGACGGGAGGGAGCGTCTGAGTCTTGGTGACGGTCTCCGCGGGAGCAGTGACCGTGGCGGTGACGGTGTTGTAGACTGGAGGAAGCGTCTGGGTCTTGGTGACAGTCTCCGCGGGAGCGGTGACGGTGTTGTAGACCGGAGGTAGAGTCTGGGTCTTGGTGACAGTGTTGTAGACTGGCGGCAGAGTTTGAGTCTTGGTGACGGTGTTGTAGACCGGGGGGAGAGTCTGGGTCTTGGTGACAGTGTTGTAGACCGGGGGCAGGGTCTGAGTCTTAGTGACGGTTGTCCCGGGGGCAGTGATGGTGTTGTAGACCGGGGGGAGAGTCTGGGTCTGAGTGACGGTCGTGCCTGGGGCAGTAACGGTGTTATAGACAGGGGGCAGAGTCTGGGTCTGAGTGACGGTCGTGCCTGGGGCGGTGATGGTGTTGTAAACCGGAGGAAGGGTTTGGGTCTGGGTGACTGTCTTGGCAGGGCCTGCGGGGAGAGTTATGGTCTGGGTGATGGTGTTGTACGAAGGTGGCAGAGTCTGAGTCTTGGTGATGGTCTGACCAGGGGCGGTGATGGTGTTGTAAACAGGTGGCAAAGTCTGAGTCTTGGTAACGGTTTGACCAGGGGCAGTGATGGTGTTGTAGACTGGCGGCAGGGTCTGAGTCTGCGTCACAGTCTTCGCGGGACCAGCTGGGAGGGTGACGGTTGTGGTCTTGGTGGACGGGTAAACTGGGGCAGCAGGCTTGGTTACAGTGACAGTGTTGTAGGTCTTCAAAACGGGTTAGCATGCTTCGAGTGAAATGAAAGGCTTAACATACGGGAGGCAGAGTGATAGTTGAGGTCGCGGTTATCGTTGATGCCGGGAGAGCCTCGCAGGTTGAGGTCTCATATGGAGGAGGAGTGTACTCCGGAGGGGTGTAAGTGGGAGTGGGGGTATCGACGGGACCGTAGCTGGGCGCAGGCGTATCAACCGGAGTAGAGGTCTGGTAGGCTGGTGGGACGGTGCTGGTCTTTTTCCCACCACCATACTGGCCACCACCATACTGGCCGCCACCGTACTGGCCACCTCCGTACTTATTGCCACCGCCGTACTTGTTGCCGCCATTCTTTCCACCGTAGGATGGGCTGTCGTGATGCCTGCCGTAGTTAGGTGCGGCAACAGCACCCATGGCCAGGATGGCCGATGTAGCGAAGAACGAGTACTTCATTGTGAGGGGTTGAAAGAATGACGTCCCTTGAAGAAGGTTGTGTAAGTGAATGTGAGGTGCGATTGCTGTGCAGGAGAGGCGGTGGAAACCTTGATGGATATATATGCACGGCAGGGCCCACCTCGGCCGGTGACAGTGCTAGCGGCCGGGCAAAGTAACGACATCTTCTGGCTCTGGTTGAGCGTTTAGCGAGTGGGCTGGACATTGGCCGTTGCGGCGTGAAGGGAGCACTAGCAGCCAGAGAATAGCTAGCTCGTCGGTCGACCAGTGAGAAGTGCAGTCGAGACGCCGGCTGGATCGGAAGGCGTGAATTTGGGTAGATTTGAGCACACGCCACGTTTTCCGGATTGAGAAGATCAAATACCAAGCGTGTGGTACCTGGTCTAGAGCTGTGCGATCTACGCCACAACCTTGGAGTAGCGTTGCACAGCCAGCACGCACCAGGCGACGAGCCAGTACGAGACACAGCGCGGGTATTTACGAGAGGCACACAAGAGAGACACCTACCATCTACGGTGCTTCTGCTCTATCTTTCTGCAGCTAGGATTACTCAATGACACCGCTTGTCCTGCCGTTGTGGTCCCAAAGCAGATACATGCTTTTCCATTGCAGGCCAGGAGGAGTTGGGGGGCAGGGCATTCGGCGATAGCAGATGAGAATAATGGAAGCCCGGAAATCATACTGGCGAAGCCGTAGCCTTGCCGCGCGGGCCGAAAGCAACAATCGCGACCATTGCTGTAGCGTGGAGCTTGAGAGTCTGGCCAGTGATGAGGCACAGCATCAAGTCCCCAAGCCGCACACCATTCAACTACTGTATCATGCAATGCCAGGTCTTACAACTTAGGATTGCTTTCTTTCGGGTGACTCTGTACGAGAGGCTGTCCTGACCAGAATCTGGTAAGGCTTGTGCAGCCGGGAATGCCGACAGCGAGCGTATTACCAGTAGCGAAATGAGGGCAGGGCGCGCGTGGGAGGAGGGAGGTGAGGTTAACGGCACACACTAAGCCTAAACGAGATGTATTCATTTCACTTCCAGCGCCAATTTTAGTCACCCAAGCGCAGCACGGGCCCTCTTCACTGAATTGTACGCCCTACCCCCCCTTTTCGCATTATTATGCCACTGGCGCTGCGGGGTACGCACAGGCTGCGTGGTAGACGCATTACGGCTTCAGCAAACTCAAATAACAGATTGATTGGTGTGGGCGCTTCTGACGACTTTTGGCCAGCTGGGGCATCATTGTTAGCGGGAGCCGCGACAAGATCTGTTGTCAGATCGCCGGCGGGAGATGGACAGCGTAGCCGTTGTCAACCGTCTTGAGCACCTGGAAACAAGGACCCTTGGGTTTCCAGAGCACGCAACGCCTACTCGGCTGCTCGCCGTAGACTTGACCACGCGACAAACCTACGAAGGCTTGTCCCAAACAATTGTCCGTCGCGCTAGGCAAGCTGTCAGCCTCCAACTGCCTGCTCTGGCGTGATGGAGCCTTCACGAAAAGTGACTCGACCGTTGGAGACGCGTGGCGCCGTCTGACCGCCTTGCTCAGCTCGAGTGTTCTCGCCGGCGTCTTGCACGACCAACATTCTGCGCATGGGCCACTTCATTGCAGATGCTCCGCACTCGGTCCGAGATGTGGGCCAGCGTCGGTGTTGAAGAAGACCGACTGTGTTTCTACATATGTACGCTATTGGTAAGCTGACAGTTCAACGTGTGTTGCTCTATTGCACGGCCGATGCCGAAATTGCGAGATGGCGTGGCGCAATCAATAAATGTTGCCCGGCAGGGAAAAACGCCAGAGAGATGCCACAGCCGGGACCGACGCGTGGTAGCTCACGTGACTCTCCTTTGCATCTGAACCAACAAGACACGCGACTTTGTGTGAAAGTAGTGGATGTGTTTACCGACAGGAGACTTGCTCGTGGAGACTACTTGGCCTGTACAGCACTGGTCCAACCTCGTGCAATATTAGCCTTCGATCAATGGTCACAAACATCTACATCCAGGACCTCGGATGGCAAGGCCTATTGTTTATCAGAGAAGTTTAGAGCAGCACCTGAAAATTGCTCGAATGTCGCCAAGCACGTTTTGGTAGGCGCCCGGTGGTTGCAGAATGACTCTAGCAGCTTACTCGAGGCGCTGGCGATGGTGCAATGTCTTCTTATCGATCAACTCATAGAGCGAGCCACAAAGAGTGGGAGTTGGCATGGGATATCTATTATTGGAGCCGCATTGATCAAGCAGCGACAGGGTTCTACAAGTACTTTGTTGTAAACGACTATCAAAGGCGATCATTCTTCTCGAGATAGACATGGATGATCTCACGGCCATTGTCGGGTTGCTCCGCCTACCGTACAGACAGCGGCCGGGTGCACGAGAATTCAGCGAAAAAGCAAGGACAGGGGTCGGGTACTTCGAGGGGGACTGCGTCGATCATGCCACCGTAACATCAGGACACAGCGCCCTGCAGCGGAAGAAGGGCTCCTGCCTGTTTCAAGTCCTGCCCCGCACCGCAAAGGCTTATGTATCCGTGGCTGCGAATGTGCGGGATCAGCCTCAAACTTGGCCCCCAAACAGCAACTCTCTTGCTTTGTCTGCCCTACCCTGGCGTTGAGCGGACCTTGCAGCTCCGCCATCACCACCTTGGTATGTAGCGGCTCGCTTGACGTCGCACGTGTCGCGTAGTTTGACATGCGCCGACGCACGGTGATGTATGCCTGCTTCGTATAAGAAACTGCCTCCACATGATTCAAGAAGAGTGCGCCGGCCGTTCCCCGCCTCCGGCTCTGAGGTGCTAGACATTTCGGCTCGTTGTAAGCATCTGCACCATGTTGCTGAACGAACGTCTCCTCGTGTGGGCTACAGCAGTCTCGTACGCCTCGGCTGCGGTCACAACCCACTACATCAACCAAGTCCCCCTCTACAGTTCTCTGACCTCATGCGCCGAAGCCCCGTTGAGTGCCATCGTCCGAGGAGAATCGTCGGGTTGCGGCGAGGACTTTTCATCTTTCACCTGTTTCTGCACCCAATCTTCTAGCCGCTTCAACAGCATCATCTCAAAAGCAGTCTCCTCGAACTGCGGCGGTAGCATTGCCGCGGAGCAGGCGAGCAGCGCGGGCGCCGTGTTTGCGAGCTATTGCCAGCTGGGAGCCGAGGATGCCATTGCTACTACCACCCCCACGACCGCGACGGCAACTGGATTAGCACCTGCAGCAACCGCTGCGGCAAACACAGCAGCTCCGACCAGTGTAATCCAAGCACCGACTTCACTTCCGTCAATTTCAAAGAAACATGCCACGGCCATCGCTGTAGGCGTTGCGGTACCCGTGGCCGTCGTCGCCCTGCTTCTTGCCGCATTCTTCCTTCGTCGCCGCCATCAGAAACGAGTGGAGGCATCCCAAGAGGCCGTCGAGGGCCCGGGCTCAATATCGGGGAGGCCGTCACGATCCACATCCGCCGATTCATCTAATGCTACAACCTCGGAGCTAGATGGAGAAAAGGCAATGTCTGTCTACGAAATGAGTGGGGAGAGCAATATGAACGAGCTGCCCAGTGGCGAACCACGGGGAGAACTGGATGCAGAGACTAAGGTTTCCAAATTACGAGAGGCGGCCAGTCGTAATGAGAGCTCTGAATAATTCCTGAGAGCAATGAATAAGTTTTAACGTCACCAAAATGTATTTTGCCAATCGTCGTGGTATTGTGGGTCGTGTTTGGAGTCTGTTTGCGGAAGAACGTTCCAGTCGGAGCGGCACGGATGGAGATGTATGCCGCGATGAAATTTCCAGGGTAGGCGGATGACCAGTAGGTCAAGGTCAATAAGCACGCGAATTCAGATGTTGGACTACTGTTTCGAAGCTTGGGCATAAGTTCAAGACCACCGACATCTGCCTACCCCCCGCGGCGGAAGAAGGCAATGGCTTTGCTTTGCGTACAAACATGAAGGAGATGACACAGACAACCAGAGAGAGAAAGAGAGAGAGAGAGAGAAGCGTCCGGCAATCATCTAGTCTTACGGCGCAATCAATACTCTCGTTGTCAATTGCACCAATGCCAACGAACCATGGGCTTGGCAGAGCACACAATCAGCGGGACAGGATCTCCGGCATCGAGCTTGCACTGTACGGGACCCCCCAAGAGCATACCCTGAGAGGCATGAACATGGAGAGAGTAGGTGTTCCCGGAACTCGAGCAGCAGAATGCGCACACTCCTGCGACAATAGCGTTTCAAAATATATCTCGTCAAAGAGAGCACGAGGGACTGAAAATCTCCCGAGGCGGTGCCGACGACAGACGGGCAGATCGACGGCTGACTTGCTCCATCTGTCGAGTTGTCCGGCGCGCGAGAAAAGACTCCACTCTGGTGCGCTGTTCCTCAGCGCGCGCACGCTTTCCTACGGCAGCAAGAAGACTCAACAGACAGCAATCCACGGGACGATACCGTCATTCCACGTGCAGAACTTGACGTGAGAACCACCTGACAGCGGCTGTTTCAGCAGGCAATGAGGTCATGCCGGGCGTGTTGGGGGCGCAATGGCGCCGTGTGCCGCCCGGTGCGGGCTGTTTCGAGATTGCTGGTGACGTCGATTGCGTCTGCAGCAGGTCAAGCAGAAGAAAGACCGCGGTGTGCCTTCACCAAGCCACCGGGCCAGTCTGGTTCTGTTGAGTAGCGCTGTCTTGGCCAAAAAGCACACATTCTGCAGGAGGAGAATTTGCGAGACACAGGAAAAAAACATGCAGGTGGAGCCATGCGCGCCTCAAGAAGCGGTTGTCTCATGGCTTCATTGGCTGCTGGCCTTGGCAGGCACCCCGACCAGCATGTGAGGCGCAAAAGAATCTGCAGACCCAGCGCCCAAAATGGCCCACAACCCGCCCGCCATGCCTGCACACGCGTGGACCGCCGTGGGGACGCTTGCATGGTTCCACTCGACTTAGCTCGGGCCTGCTCGCCGAGCGTGGTGCCGAGACGTTGCACCCAAGCTCCGCGCCGTTGCTTGTTGTCTAGCGCCGTCGCCCACCATCCTTGGATTGCCTGGCTCTGCAGCGCGACTGAGGATTGGTTGCTGAAAAGTCGTATCTTCTGCCACTGCATATAACACTTCTGTAGCGCCCCTCCCTTAATGCCCTTACCTCGCGTGTGTGCTTTCGACCCTCCGTCTGTACCTTCATCCTAATCGCCCCTCGCATCCACGATGGGCCTTCCAAAGTTCTGGGGCCTGCGGGGCAGGAGCCTGTCCCTGCTCGTCTCCACCATTGCTACCACTGGCTTTGTGCTTTTCGGCTATGACCAGGGCGTCATGTCTGGCATCATCACCTCGCCCGCATTCTTCAAGCTGCTCCCCATGCTCGAAGGCGAACCGACCCTGCAAGGCCTTGTCACTGCCATCTACGAGATTGGCTGCTTGATCGGTGCCGTCTTCATGCTCATCTATGGAGACCGCACGGGCAGGAGGATGGGCATCATGGGTGGCGGCATCATCCTCATCCTCGGCGTCATCATCCAGGTCACGTCCGAGTACAACAAGATGCCCCTCGTCCAATTCATCGTTGGCCGTGTCGTCACCGGCGTCGGAAATGGAATGAACACCGCCACCATCCCCGTCTACCAGGCCGAATGCTCCAAGACGACAAACCGCG
Source organism: Carpinus fangiana (assembly GCA_006937295.1). Lineage (NCBI taxonomy): Eukaryota > Viridiplantae > Streptophyta > Magnoliopsida > Fagales > Betulaceae > Carpinus > Carpinus fangiana. The sequence goes on along the minus strand of VIBQ01000107.1, from coordinate 116,142 downwards.
GACTCCTCATCTGCATCGAAGGCGGCGTCATTGCCTTTGGCACTCTTGTCGCCTACTGGATCGACTATGGCTGTTCCTACGGGCCCGAGGACCTGGTCTGGCGCTTTCCCATCGCCTTCCAGATCATCTTTGCCGTCATCCTCGTCGTTGGCATGATGGGCCTACCCGACTCGCCTCGCTGGCTTCTCAGCAAAGGCCGCCACGAGGAGGGTGTCCAAGTCCTCGCCGCCCTGCGCGGCTACGAAGTGGACTCCGAGGACACTAAGCTCGAAAAGGCCCTCATCCTCGACAGTCTTGCCGCTTCCGGAGACGGGGGCTCCTTCAAATCCCTTCTGACCGGCGGCAAGACTCAACATTTCCGTCGCATGGTCTTGGGAGGAAGTTCTCAGCTCATGCAACAGATCGGTGGCTGCAACGCCGTCATCTACTATTTCCCCGTTCTGGTCGAGAAGGGCATCACTCCTGGCCAGCACAACCTCGCCCTGCTACTGGGCGGTGTCAACATGATTGTCTACGCCATCTTTGCAACGACTAGCTGGTTCATCATTGAGCGAGCAGGCAGGCGGAAGCTCTTCCTTTGGGGCACCGTCGGCCAGATGCTGTCCATGGTCCTCGTCTTTGGTTGCCTTATTCCTGGTGAACAGGACAACCCTGCCGCGAAGGGTGCCGCCGTCGGCCTCTTTACCTACATTGCCTTCTTCGGTGCCACTTGGTTGCCGCTGCCCTGGTTGTATCCCGCCGAGATCTCCCCCATCAAGACACGTGCCAAGGCGAACGCTGTGAGCACGTGCACCAACTGGATGTTCAATTTCCGTGAGTATTTTTTGCTTTGCATGTGTCTGTCGCCCTCTTACTGACCCGATTGTCGTTAGTCATTGTCATGGTCACTCCCATTATGATCAACAACATCGGCTGGGGTACCTACCTCTTCTTCGCCGTCGTCAATGCGTGCTTCCTGCCAATCATCTATTGGTTCTACCCCGAGACGCGCTTGCGCAGCCTGGAAGAGATTGACATCATCTTCGCGAAAGGCTTCGCTGAGAACATCAGCTACGTTAAAGCTGCGAATGATCTTCCTCGACTTAGCGAAGCGGACATCCAGAAGCTCTCGGTTGAATACGGACTCGTTGAGGATTCGGCGACGAGGACGCGTACCGCTGAAGGTATCAAAGACTACGACCTCGACAAGGAGAAGGGTGGCGTTGATGTCAGCAGCGACAGGTCTTCTTGAGACTTTTGTTGCGGCTGGTTACGAATTTTCAGCATCTTGAATGAATAGCATCGTTACGATAAATAGCATAGTCAGCATGGATGAATACCAACTTAACACATCAATGAATTGATCCCAATACATCTGAGCAGCAGACTGACTAGTGTATCACCACTTTTGACACTCTGTGCGCTTGCTTCGAGGCCTGTGAATCGAGGTGGAAATTCTGGACATGCCAACTTGCTGCATCTTGTCCTCTAACTTCGAGCTACCACGATGTGAGGCTCCAGTTTTATCGTAGGAAGATATGAAATTTGAACAGACATGTAGCAGCAAAAATCGTATTATAGTCTGTCACATAGCTTCTTATACGTTTTTCATAAATCTTTTCCACCGGGGCGGCTTAGTATCCACAGTCCCCTCTTCTTCGAACTGCTTGTCCACTTCTGGGCTGTCTAGATCGGCTCTCCTGCCTTCGTCCAAGTCAATATCCTCCAGCCTCCAAAATTTTGTTTTGAAGATAAGCTTGTAAGTGACAAAGATTATGGGAAACAGAGGCAGAAGGATGTAGGCGTCTACAAAATTCCCGGCATTGAAAGGACTCAATGTCGTCCACCCCTGAACGAGGGCCAAGAAGATGTTCGCTGCCAATCCAAAGTACGCATTGTAGGGGTACAAGAAAGAACGGAAAGGTAGCTCTTCGGGAGTCCGGCCTTGCCGTGCCCATGCGCCGCGAAACCGAATGTGGATGAAGGAGATGGAGCCCCAGACAAGAAAGGTCGATACGCCCGACAGATTGACAATGTAATTGTAAGCTGCGCCGGCGCCGGTGGAGACATTCATCATGGCAAGCGCTCCGAAGAGATTCGTGAAGATTATGGCGTAGACGGGGACGCCTCGTGTGTTTGTCTTGCCCAGGAAGCGTGGCGCCTTGCCATCCTGCGCCATGAACAAGACCGTCCTTGATCCAATGTAGATGGAGCTGTTGACCGCAGACAGACACGTGATGAAAATAAACGTGTTGATCAAGTGGACACCCCCATCCCAGCCAGCAGTCTGAATCGCAATGGTCATTGGCGATTTGAGGGCCCGCGACGCATCTCCCGCAAGCCCAGGGGCGTTCCATGGGCAGGTGAGGCCGAAGAAGAACGCAGAGCCCATGTAGACGAAGATGATGCGCCAGAAGACCTGGCGGATGGCCAGCGGAATGGCCACGGACGGATTGCGAGTCTCGGTTGCGGCGACAGCGACAGATTCTACGCCGGCGTAAAAGGTGGAGCAAAAGACAAAAACCGTGGCAACACCTCTGAAACCGTCGGCAAAGGCCCCTGGGTTGTGCCAATACCTGAAGCCAAGGGCACCATCCTGACCCTTGAGCCCACCGGCGGCATAGACGATGGAGAAGATAAAGTACGCAACGAGGCCGCCAATCTTGACCAGGGCCAGCCAGAACTCGGCCTCCCCAAAGGCCTCGACACCCAGCAGCTGGAAGCCAAGAAAGAAAAACCAGAAGATGAGAAAGTAGCCCCACAGCGGGACCTTGTCGGACCAGAAGACGAAGATGGAGCTGACAGCGTTGTACTCGTTGGCCAGCACGGCGGCCCAGATGATGAAGTAGTTCCATCCGAGCGCGACGCCAAACGCCTTGTCGACCATGCGGTCGCCGAGGTTGACGAACGCGCCGCCGCTGGGGTACAGCGTGGTCATCTCGCCCAGCGACTGCATGATGCTGAAGGCAATCACGCCGATGACGCCGAAGCCGATGAGCAGCGAGGCGGGCCCGCCGTTGGCCAGCGCGCCGCCGGCACCCACGAGCAGGCCGGGCCCGATGATGCCTGCCAGTGCCAGCATGGAGAGGTGCCGGGTGCGGAGGCCGCGCTTCACGCCTGAGCTGGGGTCCATGGTCTCTGGGGTGGAGGCATCCTGGCGTTGCTGCGGGAGTGTGACGGAGGACCACGCTTCCTTGCCGTCGGACATGTTGGCTACGGTGCAGTGGAGCAGCAGCACTGCAATGTGAGCATTTGCGGCTGAGTTGGGGGCGTCTGGGGTTCAAATGTTCGATTCAAGATCGGTCTTTGGATCGGTTCAGACAGCGGCTGGTCAAAGATGATGCCATCGTGCTAGTTTTGCACCTCATTCGCCAATGGCATCTTGGCATCTGTTTAGTTCACTTGTCACGTCGCTCTACCTAGCGACACCCAGCAGATTTTTCTTGTCCATGGACAAACAGAGGAAGGTCGTTGCGAGATATGCATATCGTTGAGTAGAATCGAACTCTTCTTAGGCCTTGGCATGGGGGTGCTTGGAGATCACTACGCTGCCAACTTCTGCGCCTCCCACTTACCATTGAAGATCACAAAGCACGAAGAAAAGAAGTGCCTTGTATAATTTGTTTAAGGTTACTGTAAATCCTGTAGGCATCCTACGCTAGTGCGCTTTGGGCAGGGGCACGTGGCTCTCTTCGCTCGAGGAGACTACAGATACATTCCCAAAGGTGTAGCAAAATTACATCAATCTAGTGCTTTTCAATGGCTACTCAGGACATGGATATATGCTCAAAGTCAACTCATTCTCTGCAATATTTGACACACCACAAAGCTGCTTTCGCCTCCGTCGACAAGGGAATCATCAGATGGAAAATCCACCGGCGAGCCCCATGATGTTGTCCTTGTCCACTGCCCGCTTGATGCGCCTCAGACGGGCCGCATTCTTCGCACCGTACAGGTTCTCAGCTGTGGTGTTGGAGATGGAATAGTTGGGGTACATTGTGTAGTCCTTCGGGTAGATACCCTCTTCGATAGCTACAGCTTTCAGGTGGGTAATGGAGGCTTTCATTGCTGCGTACCAGAAGGCGTCGTTGCCCGCTCCATCCCACGCAAAGTAGAGATTGAGCTGAGACGATCAGTCAGTAGATTTCCCACAAATTGGCCGCAGCAAGGTGGTCAGGAAGCACTCACAGGAAGAGGTGAATCGGCATGAGGGTAGGCGCTGTCGGTGGCGTAGGAGCCGTAGTTCGTCAAGAAAGGTTCCAGATCGTAGCTCACAGACGTGCCACCGTGTAGGAGCATCTTTGCGCCATAGAACTGAACATTGCTCGTCAGTCACATAGTCACAAGGGTCAGAGGGAAAACACTTGCGTTGGTCTCATTTGCAACAGCGGCGGCGAACTTGGGACTGATCTTGGAGGTTGACAGGGTATGGAAGGTGCCTCGCGGATTGGTGATGATGTTGGAGGGGAAGCTGGCGACAAAGTCGGAGAATGTCCTCTTCTTGACGGACCCGATGCCGACAATCTTGTCGAAGCCGGCAAAGCTTGCCGGGCGCGCAGGTCCATCGTAGAAGAACAACACCAGCGCACTGGAACCCAAAACACCACCGGCGAGAGTGGTGATGATCTGTGCCTTGGGGTCGGTGTTGTCCTTGAAGAAGGCGGTGGTTGCGTTCAGAACGGCATTAATCTGACCGGCGCCGTAGATTGTGGCGCCACCCTGGATTGCGCCGTTAGTTTGAATGAGATTGCGGAAGCCGGAGGAGAAATAGGAAAAGAAGAATAAGAATTAGGAAGAAGAAAAGAATGAAAAGGAAGAGGGAAAAGTCGAAAGAGAAATAGGAAAAGGAGAACCAAGATCCGGAAGAAGAAATGAATGAGGAGGAGGAGGAAGAGGAAGAAGAATCAAGAATCAAGAAGAAGAATAGGAGGAAATGGACGAGGAAGAAGAAAGAGTCAAAGGAAAAGGAGGAGGAAGAGGAAGAGAAAGAATAAGAAGAAAGAGGAGGAGGAGGAGGAGGAAGAGGAGAGGGAGAAAAAACTCACATAGACCATGGGCACCTGCTTGTGCGTGTAGTACTCTGCCGAAGTGACGACACCGAAACGATTGAGACCGCCCTTGAGAGCAAAGAACAAATCAGGGATGGAGGCGTCGACCTTGGCGAGGGTGCCGTTAGGCAGAACCAGGTTAAAACTCTTGACGGTGTCACAGGTCAAACCATGAGCATTGGTCTTCCACGAGAAGCCTCCGCCGAGGGTGAAGCCGCCGAGGCCGGGCCCGACGGTCCTGCCGCCGACGACGTTGTAGCCGGAGCCCTCGATGGCCTTGTACACGTCGGCCCAGGTCAGGCCCATGCCCAGCTCGACGGTGGACTTGTCGGCGGAGAAGGCAATCTGCTTCAGGCGGGTGAAGGAGATGTGGACGCCGGTGGTGGAAGAGAAGCCGGGGTTGGAAGCATGGCCGCCAGACTTGACGGCAAAGGGCGTCTTGGTGGAGGCGATGATGCGCAGCGCCTTTGCAACGTCACCCGCTGAGCCGGCTTCGAGGACACATGCTGGGGTCTGCGTGGATGTTGCGCTGGAAACGAAAAGGCTGATATCAGATTCCGAAAGCGAAGGAGATTTGAGTGAAATGACAACGTACTACCAGTGGTGGATGTCGGCATCAAAGCCCGGCTGCAGGGGATAGACGACGGCACTTGCAGTGGATATTTGGTGAGCGATGTCCGAGCAGGCGGTCTGCGCCGCGCGTGATTCAAGGTCGGGGGAGTTGGCTCTGGCAAGGACAGGGGAATTGGCATGGGCAAGGATAGGGAAAAGCGGCGCCAGGCCGAGTACCAGGAAATTGGGGACAATCATGGTGGAAGATGACTTGCACGTCGACGCCGCGGTGGTTGTAGACGGAGGTCCATTCCTGCTTCTACATACCTTGCTATTATACACGCCGCCAACACTCGTTATGGGAGCAGCAGAGACGCATATTCCCAGCAGTCGCGCAGACTAGACGCCGATCGCAGGCTCGGTCTCGCATTCTCTTTCTGCACGCCCCGCGCCACAGTGGAGCCCTAGTGCAACCGGCGGTCGGGAGGCGGTTGGTGTGGGCCTGCTGCTGCTGCTGTCACTGGCTGTCGGCGGCGACATGCCCCAAACCAGACGACAATCCCTGTGCCGGATCGCAGATCTGCCGCGCTCGCCTGCACAAAACGCCTGCTACAGCGTCCGTCATCCGGCGGCTAGTCTATACCTGCTCGTGCTGTGACGGCTAGACGGCGGCTATGTATTGAATTTGCGATGCCTCTGCCGGAACTTGCCATGGCTGCCTCGGCCGACTATACGACAGTCGCAATGCAATTCCCCTGACTCCGCAAGAGGTGAAAGGGTTTAAAGTTGACCGGGGGCCCCTCCCACCTGCCAGCTCCGACGTTGGTATATCGATAGTGTAGTTGCAATATGCGTTCCTCTCTGCTGCTTGCCGGTGCGGCTCTGGCCCTGGCCAACCCCATCGTGGAGCGTGCAACAGCAGCAGCAGCAGCAGCAGCAGCGCCGCCCACCGTCAAGGTTCTCAATGGCACCGTCGTCGGCTCCTCCAGCATGGCCCTCGACACCTTCAACGGCATCCCCTTTGCCCAGCCGCCCACCGGCACCCTGCGCCTGAAGCCGCCCAAGACCCTGGCCAGCAGCTTCGGCACCATCACCGCCACCGCTACACCCAAGTCGTGCCCCCAGTTCATCGCCTCCGTGCCCCGCGGCAACCTGCTGGGCGACCTCGTCGACCAGATCCAGCAGCTGCCCTTCTTCCAGAACCCCACCGCCAGCGAGGACTGCCTGACCCTCAATGTCATCCGCCCCTCCACGGCCAAGGCCGGCTCCAAGCTGCCCGTCCTGGCCTACATCTTCGGCGGCGGCTTCGAGGCCGGCTCCAGCACCCTGTTCGACGGCCACGGCATCGTCCAGAAATCCGTCGAGCTCAAGCACGATGTCATCTGGGTCGCCATGAACTACCGCGTCGGCGGCTTCGGCTTCCTGGCCGGCAAGGAGCTCCAGAAGGACGGCAGCACCAACCTGGGCCTCCGCGACCAGCGTCTTGCCCTCCAGTGGATCCAGGACAACATTGCCGCCTTTGGTGGCGACCCCGCCAAGGTCACCATCTGGGGCGAGAGTGCCGGCGCCATCTCCGTCTACGACCAGACCATCATCAACAGGGGCGACCACACCTACAAGGGCAAGCCGCTGTTCCGCGGCGGCTTGATGAACTCGGGTAGCATCATCCCCGCCCGCACCGTTTCCTCGAGCAAGGCCCAGGCTGTCTACGACACCGTCGTCAAGAGTGGCGGCTGTGCCAACGCCGTCAACACGCTCCAGTGCCTCCGCGCTCTGCCCTTCACCAAGTTCCAGTCCGCCGTCACCTCGGTGCCGGGCATCTTCAACTACCAGGGCCTCGACTTGGCCTACGTGCCTCGCCCTGACGCCAACGACAACTTCTTCCCCGTCTCTCCTGATGATGCCGCCAGGAACGGCCAGTATGCAAAGGTTCCTGTCATCATCGGAGACCAAGAGGACGAGGGAACCCTTTTTGCCTTGACAACCTCCAACATCACCACCGCCGACCAGCTCACCACCTACCTCGCCGACTACTTCCCTGGCGTGCCCCGCCAGACCGTCCAGAACCTGGTCGACTCGTATCCGGCAGCCCTCTCGGCCGGCTCGCCCTTCCGCACCGGCATCTTGAACAGCCCCTACCCGCAGTTCAAGCGTCTGGCCGCCATCCTCGGCGACATCACCTTCACCCTAACCCGCCGCGCCTACCTGTCCTACGTCTCCAAGTCGGTCAAGTCCTACTCCTACCTCGCCACCTATCTGCACGGCACTCCCCTGCTGGGCACCTTCCACGGCAGCGACCTGCTCGTCGACCAGGTCACTCTACCTGGTGTGCCGCGCGACTCCATCTTGAACTACTACATCTCCTTCGTCTACTACCTCGACCCCAACCGCATCACCTCGCCCGTCGCGTACCCCAACTGGCCCGAGTGGAATTACACCAAGCCTACCCTCATCAACTTTGAGTCCACTAAGGTCTCGTACCTGCCGGATGACTTCCGCTCGGCCCAGTACGCGGCCTTGTCCAAGTCAATTGGAGTGTTGAAGATATAGAGTGCATAGGCTGTGCATGGCATATACGTATCCATTTAATTCTCTTGCTCTGTTACTTTTTGTCTGTGTTGGTGACGTGATCGCAGGAGCGCTTAGCTTCTGTTCTGTCTGTAGAAAGACAGGTTGCTGAGGAGGTAGGTTCTCGTTGTTGGAGACGGTGGCAGTCGATTGCTGGCTGCTACAGTTGACAGGAAAATAAACCTGGAGAGCAGCTGATTGTGTTTCTCACATCCCCTCGAAGTCGAATATGTCTTGCCATTGCGTATGCATGTCAAGAAGGTCGTCTGTAAGGAGCATCCCGTCTGATCCGTCCCACAGCCCCTGCGGCATGTTAGCACGGTATCCCAAAGTCCTACATCCTTACATTCACATACCATGTCAAAGTCATCTGATGGTTGCAACGTTGGAGGCAACGGCCCGCCCAAGTCTGGCAAGGGCATAAACTTGCTGGTTGAGCTCGGCCCACCAGACAAGTCAGAGTTTGGAACACTTGCTTCCATGTCCGACGGCTCTGGGAACCATGCGTCAGCGTTATGCTCCATGTAAATAAATGACGGGGAGTTGAGCCTACTTGTTTCAAATGTGCCAAAGTCGGGAGCGCTGAATTGCGTTAGAATAGAAAGACCGCCAACATGACTGGACGCGCCCATTCTTTGGGCTTTGCCGAGAACAACTCGAAGAACTTTCGCTGCTTTGCTTGCTTCCTTGGAGGTATGGCTTGCTTTGCTCCAGACGGTGTACGAGTTCCTCAAAGCTTGAATCAAGCGATCTCTACCGCCTGTATCGGAGTAAGCGGTAGGCTCTGTTGCCGGGTGCGTGGCGAGATCGCGATCGAGATCGAGGCATAGGATACTGTTTGCCAGGAAGAAGTCGGTCTTGAGGAGCGCGGAGAATCTCAGTCTGTCGTAATACAGGCGGCCCCCTGGTTGGGACTCTTGGTCCATCATCTGCTGGTAATGGAGCACTTGCAATGCAGCCTCGATGCAAGTTGTGCGTGAGTAAGTGTAGCGACTGTCAGTCCTTGCAGGGAGCAAGAATCTGCGATGCAATACTAGTTGGCACTTGTGGAATACCAAGGTAAGAGCTAGGCGTTGAATGATGAGCCCAGGGGTGTCTACAACTGATTGAGTCATGGGTTTCATGAGCAAGCACTGTGGGACAGCCGCCCAAGCATCTTGCAGGACTTTGTTCTGCTTCATGATTTCCGAGTACTCGGGAGTCTCCACGGATGCTGTCAGATCGGAAATCTCACCAAAAGCAGACATTAACCTGGTCTTGATGGTGAGGTATCGAGTATGTGAAGGCTCGTTGTCAGGTCGTGACGGCGGAAGTTCAACAGTGTCCTCATCAAAGTCTTCGTCCTCAAGGTTCCTCGGCTCCTGAGTGTCGCAATGGGACCTTTTGATCATCCTGGGTAGACCAAACTGTGAGGCCTGGCCAACGTCCAGCATGGTTAGCAGAACCCACACTCTGCGGCGCATCTCTGCTTGAAAGGGTGTAATCCGTGGAGATTGAGAAGGGTCTCGATGATAGCCCATCCTAAGGGCCGCGCGAATGACGACTCCATAGAGGAGCCAGTGTTCTGCTTCACTGTCTGCGCTTCGCAAGAACTCAATATGAAAATGGAACAAGAGGGTCTCGACTGTGAGTGGGACACAATTCGTATAACGCCCCAAGATGAGGCATTGAATCAGTTTGGTACGGTAAGACTCAACCAAGCCCATCTTTTCAACCACTGCAGGCTGGTCTTTGTTTTGTTCAAAGTCCAGAGCTTGAGTCACTTGAGAAAACGAAGCACCACACAACATGGCGAACAGGAGACCAATCCACATGGTTGAGGCATCCTGAGGATTTTCCCAGAAATGTTCGTACTGAATTTCAGGTTAGTTCTCTATTTTGTCAGTTGAGGTTAGAAGATTAATTGGACATACATCACGTATAAAAGACGGACGATGTACCACGACTATTCTGGGTGAGCCAATGATTAGAAGGTTTCGTGTGGAAAGCACGTACCCGGGGCCATCTTCATGGTGTTGAAGAAGAAGGCTACAAGCCGATCGGCGACAGGCCTCGGAGGAACGGCGGCAATTATTTCTTCTCTAGTCGCCGGTTCTGACCAGCCGAGCAGCGAGGAGGTAGGGAGAGGGTTACTATGGTCGGTGGGAGAGGCCGTCGAGTCAGAGAAGTCGGTAATGTCATCAAAGTGGTCCCTCAGGCTTGCAATGCCTTCCAGGATGGCGGTCCAATGCGAACTCTCGACGTAGCCCACCTCGGAATTCTCGAGACTAATGCGTCCAAAATTGTGCAGGACTTCCACCGGCTGCTCCGAGACGTCCGGTTTGGTTCCTTTGGACTGAGCAATCATAGAGTTGACAAGAGTCTCCAGATGGGCAATACGGTCTTGAGGGCGCACACTTGGCGCGCCGCGAGCAGGGCCAACTCGACTTCGAGCTTCTGCAGAAACATTGTTGGGGGCGTAGGTGCATGAGAAGGACTGGCCGCGGCGGACGCATGTGTCACACGGCTGCCCCCGATCACAGCGCTGTCTGTGATAGGCACGGTGAGCAACCTGCACGACGCCAAGCAGGGCATAGAGTTCTCACTTTCTCTTTCTGCAATAGTTACATGAGAGCTGGGGCTTGTCCCGTCGGCGGTTTGGTGGGGGAAGTGGACGTGGGTGCTGCTCCGCGCCTGGCGGGATGGTGGTAATCATGCTATTTGGACGATGAAGGGACCGTTATACCTAGTTCTGCGACGTGGTTGAATGCAGCGGACGAACAAAGGTCTTCTTTTCGAGTTTGGCGATGTGAAACAAGTGGTGATGTCTTCCAGGTGGATGCTGACCCCCGGCCGAAGATGATTGGAAGACGGCCATACCTCCGCCGACGCTAGGTTGCTCTCCCATCAGCACTCGACTGGGGACACATAATCACCATAAATGCCCAGCGAAAGTTGATGATCTTCTAGACCATATACTGTACATTATCTAGCATACAGTCGTGGATCTCCACTCTCACGCCAGCCTGGCACGTCAAGGTGGTCTTCCCCCTAGGCCAAGGTTAGGCCCTCAAAACGACAGCCTCTTGGAGACTGCTGTGTATGTCGAGACCTGGAACACATGCAACGGTCCTTCAAGCTCATGACTCTGGCGCGACCTCGTCTTCATCTTCCATACGCAGCCCATCGTCCCTCGTGATGACAATCCATCGAATCTTCTGCGCCACTGCCTGCTCCTTCTTCTCAGCTTTCCCCTTGCCCTTCCCTTGCTCTTTAGCAATCTCCTTCTCCCCTTCCCGAACGGCCTTGTTCATATCCTTCTCGAGCTTCTCCATCTCGCGTCGCCGCTCCCGCTCAATCTTCTCTGCCTCCCGTCCGCTGTGTTTATGGCCATTTCTCTCCATTTCCCGATGGGCCTTTTGCTCAACCTTGTCCATGTCGTGCTGGACTTTTGCAATCTTCTCTTCGGCCTTGCGCACGGCACCATTATGATGCTTTGCTGCTTCACCGCGTGCCTCGAGCAGCTTTTCGTTTTGCTTCTTGCCTGCTCGCTGCGCTTGCCAGTCGCCCATCTTCTTCAACCAGTGGTCTGGCGCGGTGGGAGCAGGCACATTAAAAGTCAGACGGGCCACTTTGTTGCCGAGAGCGCGAAGACGGCGCATTCGAGGGTCGTCCGGGCTTGTCTCGTCGCTGACATGCGGTGAAAAGTTGGGATCGTCGATGTGCATCTCGTCCAGGGGCGGGAGCTGCAGCCGGTCGCCATCGACGCCAACAATGGCCATCATGTCTCTGGTGCTCTTGATGGTGAGTTTCAGGCCGGCAGGTCGGAACAAGGTCTCGTTGGCGTTGCGGACGTAGAGCAGCGTGCGCGAGTAACTCATCGCGGCACTGCCCAGTCCAGCCGCCAGACTCAGCCCGCCGCCGACAGCCTTGACGGTGAGCAGTGGCGCGAAGCTCATACCTGTACCAACGAGATTGAGAGCCTGAAAGGCAGGCGAGCCGATGAAGGCCTCATTGAGGCCATCGAGGAAGGCGAGGAAGGTCGTGGCGTCTATACGCCTAGAGAGGTGGCCAGAACCAGGAAACTGAGCGGAGGAGAGATCTTCAAGCGAAGGAGCATATGCACGGACAAAAGGGGAGGCAAAGGCAGAACCAAACGATTTTGTGATTTGAGGGATGACGATGGGAAGAAACGGACTGGAGGAAGCCTGTACAATGTGTTGCCGGTGGGTGGGCAGAGGGTTCCCCTGCCAATACCGGTCACTGCCTGGGTGAGGAGGAGCCTGCCATGCGCCTACCACTTCTTCATAAGGAGGTGGAGGAAGAGGGGAAGGTTCCTGGTAAATGGCACATTGTCTTGTATATTCGCGCTGTTCTTTGTTCATTTTGATAGGGGGTGCGCACGCTTTGGAGTCACGGTAGAGGGACGGACGGTAGAGGAAAGGGAGACGACAGAAGTGACTTTACGCAAGGGACCCATTATTTGAACTAGCCGTTGCCGTCAACTCCGCGCTATCATAGAGCCGAATGGCGAGACAATAGATTAAAAAAAGGAAAAGCCGAGTCGTATCAGGCAATGGCTTGCGGGTACGAGGGGGGTGGAATACGAGGATCAAAGCTTGGGTTGGCCGTGGATTGGCGGCCACCCACGGCTAAAAAAGCTTACTTGCTCCCAGCCGGCACCACCACTCACGTGGAAGCTTGTACGTGTGCATAGTCCACCGGCGCACGCACCACCTCAGTCCGTAATGCCTGGCTCCTGCCGCCGGTCGAGCAGTCGCCATGTCTCGCAAGCGGCCTGCACCTGACGCACAGCCTGCCGTCTCGTCCGCGGATGCCGACGTCTACCTCTCGCCTCCGATTCACGACCGCAGCTCCACCTTCGTCGCAGCCTTCTCGCCCGTCCGCTCACGCCGAGACCTGCAGTCGTTGCCGGACTTTGCCGATGCCTCGCATCGCATAGCCGCCTGGCGTGTTGCGTCGAAGCAGCGCAGCATCGTCCCCGACGGTCGCAAGCACTACGACACCGGACATGATGACGATGGCGAGGCATACGCGGGCAAGAGGGCTGAGCGCGTGCTCGAGGCCATGAATGTCGAGGGCAACCTCGTCGTCGCGCGTTGGTATGGCGGTGTCTTGCTTGGACCCGTGCGCTTCACTCACATCGAGTCGTGCGCGAAGAGAGCAATCATCATCTACCAAGAGACCACGAGGACCGCTGCAGAGCCTCAAGACTCTGAAGCTGAGCACCGGAAGCGAACGAAGCTTGACCAAGATACCAAGGCCCGGCAAGCTAAGCTGTCTGAAGTTCTGGCTCAGCGGGACGAGAGTATTGCTTCGCTGCGAGGCCTGCTGGCAGAGAAGATGGGCAAGTCTCCCGCGGCCCAGAAGCCTGCTACAGCGGACTATGCCAGAATGCCGCTTGAGACGCTGAAACGACTCGAGGATGCACGGGACAGGACCATCTCTTTCCTGCTCAAACAGATTGATATTGCTGAAGCTACGACGGTGGCACAAGCTACGTCGGCGGACGCGGCTGAGAAGCCGGCCGCGGACGAGAAGTCCGTCCAGGACGAATTAGCAGCACCACAGAAACCTCAGATTGAAGCACCCGAGGTGGAAGGCTCAATAGACTCACCTAATGACTAGGGACTGTGCCGGCCCTAGACATTCCCTCGAACTTGCCAAGCTCCTTGCACTTTAAAAGATGATTATGCTTAGCCGAGTGACTCTGTGGAGCTGTGACTGCCGTACTATTAAGTCCACTCGAAAGCGTCCCTTCAGAGTGCGCGATATCATGGCTGGAAACATAGGTTTCCGACGAGAGAGGGTCTCATTTTGACCTCTATTCAGGATGTGACTTGAAGTGGTCGAGTAATACGAGCTGTAATGGCCCCAAGATGACGTGGTTGTATTGAGTCTCCCTTGCTCTACACAACTTTAGCGCTGACACTAAGTCAAACGTGACTATACTTGGCTATCAAGTAGGCACAATAGGATGTAGTTTACTAATCCCTACTTGGTATTTCAGCGACTTGTCACCGCCGCTTCCCACAGACAAAAAGCATCGATCCTTCATGTTGTCCGCCTTCTAGCTTAAGGCGAGGGACAGAGTTCGACTGTAATCGCCAGAGTCACAACGATCATGACCCTACTCAGAGCACTGTGCTCCACTGCGTTGCTAGCCTCCACAGTACTAGTAGCATGCACAACCTTCCACCCCCAAATCCGCAGGTACACCGACCGTGGCGGCACCCACACCACGCCCTTCAGCGCCGAGTACCCTGCGTACGCTCTCGAAGAAGCATTCCAGATATCCAATAGCATTGTATTCGACACCTCCATTGCTAGCCAGACCTCTGCGCCATGCCTGCCTGACAGTATTTGATTGGTTTTGTCAACTTCTACTGTATCTCCCCGAGATTGCAGTGGGCTTCAAGGAGGCACCGCAGGAAGTATCTCCAGTCAGCGCATACAATAGCGCTAGCCCGACGCCGATTTCAAATGACGCCTGTGTCGCTCAAAGTGCCAACACGGCCAGTGGACAGTGGCGCTCCATTTCCGTTGCCAAAGTTGCAGAGATAACAGCGACCTCTACAACAACTGTAAGCACAGAGGCCACCATACCAGGAGTCAAGTCAATCGTAATCCGCTGGAAGGATAGAGATTTGGTATGGCGTTGTAATGACAGCCAGCGATGGTAAGAGAGCTTCTCAATAACACTGGTGGCATAGTGTGTGCTTAGTCTCCCCACAGAATCCTAGTCAACGGAGTTGCAGTCCCGCTGTTGGCAATCTCCTTGCTCACGTTGATCATACCGTGATTCAATAAAAAGCTCAATGCAACGCAGGTCTTGACAATTGCAAATAGCAGTACAGCTAACGTGGCGTTGACGTTCCTTACTGCCGCTGCACCAATGAAAGCTCCCGCCACAAGAGACATAAAGAACAAGACTCGTCGATTTCTTGCAACGTTGTGAAGGGCAAAAGCTCGCCTGTCTGTGGCCAGCTGAATAAGACATCCTGTGATCATGGTCGTGTTCAGCTCCGGAAGTCGGACGCAAAGCGCGAGACTGATCTGTCCACCGCAGGCCAGACTTAACAGACTGACGCAGACGGCAGCAACAACGCCGTAATGCTCATTACTGACCCACCACCTGATCGCAGCCGCAGCGAACACAAGTCCACACTGTACGACCTGAGACAACAATAGCCATATTCGTCGTCTCTGTTTCACCATATGACCCGCATGCCCAAAAGCCGCAGCCCCGATGACGAAGAACAGAATTGAGCAGGCAACGTTTGCCTCCACGCCTCCCCTGATTGAATCGTGCCGATTTGCCCACAGGGCTATGAAGACGGCATTGCCTGTCTGCTTCGAGACGAAGCAGCTGTAGGAGACATATGTCATTGCATCGATGATACCGGTGCCAATAGTGAGGACGAGCAGCTGTGCTTCCAGGAAATAGTTGTGGGCCACTTCCTGCATGAAAAAGGTCTTAATATTCGAACCGGTAGGCAGTATTCTGGATGTGCCATCGCCCGTGTTGGCTTCGAGGTCGTTGTTGGAGAGATCGGCTGAGGGCTCGTGCGTCGTTGCACCGGATGGGACCGTCTCAAGCCTCTTCTGTAAATGCTTCTCGTCGTCCGGGTCCGGCGAGCAGGAGCGCGGCATGCCCGTGGCATCTTGCCAGTCAGTCCCGCGGCGTGATGGGCGGAAAGAAGGAGCAGGCTGAGAGCCAGGTCGGTTCAGGGCAGTGGTGGCGCGATGCATAAAACTTGGGCGGTTACGGTGGAGGCGGTCAGACAGTTGGGAGTCTGGTGTAGACTATTAGCAAGAGGTTCTCGACCAAGGAAGAGAGCGGAAGTACTGAATGACTCCTGACGTCGCCTTTCTTTCAGCGTCTCTGGCTGGGAGTGTGAGGGTGGTGTGCGTGGGCGACTCTCTTCTGGGAGTGGTGAGGACATGATGAAGATAACTCTAGAGCTCCTTCATACACTTCAACACGAAGACGACACGCTTTGACTCAAGAGATTACGGCCCGATGTGCAGAGATGGGGTGTGAAGAGACACAAAACATGGACGAGAAGGGGAAACTGAGGTACGAGACAGACTCTGGGATCGCGCAAAGTCTAACGGCAAGTCACACCTAATACGTGCAGAACAAGGAGTCAGCAAACTCATCACATCTCCCCGCGGTCGCCGGAGAAGCCCCGACAAGCATGCAAGTTGCGGCTGCAATGAAAAGCGAATGCAGATTGCTGCATAGTGGAGACCACATCAACTATGCATAGCATGCCAAGCAAGGGTTGCAACACAAGTAGTGGCAGGCCGACATCTGACGCTGGAGAGATGAGACGATGATGCATGATCGACATTGATGAACACGCCCGTGCTCAGTGGAAATCGGCAGGAAGAGGGCAGCCAAGACCCTAGGCGCCGGTAGCAGAAGAACTGACGTGCTTTCCGCATGGCTTATCTGCCCCTGCACACAATATCCGAGACCATGCAGGCCTGGACTTGTTGGACGTTGAGCCAGACAATGGCTGATGATCGGATGATTGCGGCCAGACGTGGTTCGATGATGAGCTCATTGGGCGTTCCAGGCGCAGACATGTTGCAGATAGTCAAAGTTAAAAACAGGCATCTGCGGCGCTTGCATTTGCGGACCGTGGCGCAACGGCGGGGTTATTCCTTCCGAGACGTCCGGAACGTCACGATCAAGACATCCTGGGCACAGCAACGCGTACAAGGTGGGTCCTGACGCATTTGTGTGGGCAGTGTTGAGATAGTCATGTCTTGGCGCAGCAGTCTCCGGGGTCCGGGAATTGAGGATGTTCAACATGATTGAATCCTGTAAGTATGGGTGCCGACTTAGCGCAGCCATAGCAGTGAATTCATTACTAGCGCCAATCTAGCGCTCGAAACCGAGATCGAGGGAGACTATCTCAAAGTCCCCTTCACTGCGCGACGTATCTCTGAGGAAGAGAGGCCACAGAACAAGGGCTAGTGCTTTGGTGACACTGTGCCAGTTCTACTTGGCTTTGCACATCCTGTCACCCAGCAAGGGTTCTGTGGCGGCGCCTCTGAATCTTGGAGCAATTCGCAGACATTGCAACCATAGCGCCACAATTGGAGTCAATGCGACCTGAAACAATTCAAGGCAATGAGAACACGAAAGTTGCACGAGGGTTCCATCTATAAGGCGATAGAGGGAGGAGTCGTTGATGCCAGGATCCTGGATTGGAAAGTCCTGTGTTCATATATCAAGCGTATGCCGCTAATTCTCAACGGAATTGCACGCAAGTAAGAGCTACCTTGTTCCTGTGCTATGGTTCAGAACAGGCGTTGTCACCTTGGGCAGATGCGTGGGAGTAAGTGTCAATGAGAGGGGGCTCTGTTGGGCGCGGCAAGAATTCCGCAGGCGGCCGGAGTGAAGCCGGACTTTCTACCCAACAAGTACCTGGGAACTCACGGCTGAAAGAGACGAGGGGAGGTGCTTTCTCCGAATTCACTGCCATTGATAGGAAGAGCATTAACTTCGACAGAAATGCGGTCTGCAACGGTTCGCCGGCTAGCGGTCAGAGCCGCAGCCCGGACTTCGCTGCGAGCTACCGCTACTGGCAGCAGAGGTGAGACGCTCCGGGAGCTTAGGTGTCTGAGGTCGAGTCTCAACTACTGACTGCTGAGATAGGTCTGTCGAGTACATCGCAACACCATGCAGCATCCAACTTTGTCATGCCGGCGCTATCGCCTACGATGACGGAAGGCAACATTGCTAGCTGGAAGATCAAGGAAGGCGATTCCTTCGCACCTGGCGACGTTCTGCTGGAGATTGAAACGGACAAAGCTACCATGGATGTTGAAGCGCAAGACGAGGGCGTGTTGGCAAAGATCATGCAGCAGGATGGCACAAAGGCCATCAAGGTCGGAGCACGCATTGCAGTGCTTGCAGACACGGACGACGACCTCTCATCCCTCGAAATCCCCGCCGAAGAACAGCCCACACCCGAGAGCAAACCAGCCGAGTCAAGTTCTGACAAACCCTCGGCCTCTAACTCGTCCTCTTCCTCCCAGCCACAATCATCAGCCCCACCAAAACCCGCGAAGAAGCCAAGCACTGCACCTCCCGGCGAAGGCAAGATCCAAACGTACCCACTCTACCCGTCTGTGCAGATGTTGCTCCACCAGAAGGGGCTAAGCACAGAAGATGCAAACAAAATCCCGGCCAGCGGCCCGAGCGGTCGGTTGCTCAAAGGCGACGTGCTCGCATACCTAGGAGAGATTGAGTCCAATTATGCGGCCGAGCAGTCGAAACGTATCACGGACCTTGGACACCTGGACTTGAGCAACATCAAGCTGGCGGCACCCAAGAAAGCTGCGGCAGAAGACAAGAAAGCTGAGGGTAAGCAAGAGGCAGTACCCGAGCCTGATCTGGAGGTGGCCATCCCGGTATCGCTCACAGCAGTCTATGAAGCGCAAGAACGACTGCAGGAGGCACTGGGGATGTCTCTGCCTCTGTCGACGTTCATTGCACGGGCGTCGGAAATTGCGAACGAAAAGCTACCGCGGGCAAAGGGACCTGCCAGCGCAGATGAGCTCTTTGATTCTGTCCTCGGGTTGAAAACGCCGAAGAAGACATCGCGGGGTTCCTATACGCCACATGTTACGATGATGGGACCTGTGACACCTGCGGCGCGGCTGACGAAAGCAATGGACATCATTGATGTCCTGGCCGGATCGAGCAAAGCCGCACCACGTCCGGTGAGAAGTGGGGCTATCGGCGTCGGTTCGTGGGACGGGGAGAATATCTTTAGTCTGAGCGTCAAGAAAGGTGAAGAGCGTAGAGCGCGAGTATATCTCGAGCGGGTGAAGACGGTGCTGGAGTCTGAGCCCGGACGCTGCGTATTGTAGACAAAGCAGGGGTAGCACCTGTCAAGCATGGGGTCAGCGTTGTGGAGTGCACACCTGACTGGAGTTTTTGGCAAATATGGGTTTGAGGAGTCCGAGATCCTGAACTCATGTATGACTACTGCCGCATTTTTTTTCTTTTTCCTCTTCACGACTTTCTGCATGATCCGAAAAGATCCATCACTCATCACATGTCTCCCACTGCTCTACTAGAACCATTGCTGCCGCTTAGATATTGCGAAGCTGGAGCTTCTGAACGTCGACCACGATTCCAAGATGCCGTCTAAGATGGCTCCACCGATGGAGTCTGGTCGATCCAATTATCTGTGAAGAACATCTTCGCAGGAACCTCACAGCTGCAAACCTCAATACTGTTATTGAGAACGGATGGTCGGGAGCCTTTGCGCGAGATATCCGTGACCAGATGCATGAGGATGTTGCGGCGAATTGAGAGCACCACCGCTGTGTCAAAATCTTGTTCTGAGTAACTGAGCCATCTGATTCTCTGTCGTACAAGCAGACTGGCCATTATGTAACCAAGTACACGTTAAACACTACCGGCGTGTGGAATCGGATCAGTTTGTGGCCGCTTTTGACTCCAGAGACTGCGCCCGCTCACCACCTGTGTCACGATGCCGCTGCTTATAATAACCCTCAACTTACGCGAGCGCAAGGGTTCTCCACAGCTGCGACATATAGCCGCCGACAATGTCAATTCACAGCTTCCAGCACCTTTCCCTTGAACTCCAGGGGTTGCGAGACAAGAATGGCGCAAGCCCAGATTAGGTCCCTCAGGACCGTCATTTCCATGCCGACCGACTATACCCAGCCCGTGGCAGCTGCCATCAAGCAAGCACCACATCCGCACGCTTTGCTGCTCCCGCCAGTGGACGAGGAACTGGTAGAAGAAGTAGACACTGAATCGTATGCTCACGACCTAAATAGTATAACCCCTTTCACACCCTTTTAAGATAGAATTTATACAAGTCAACACTTGAATTAAGGAGCAATGGGTTTCACGCTACGTCTTGAAGTAGGATGTCGACCAAGTCGTTAGAGTCATCCACCTCTCCTTCCTGGGCCACAGACGGGGCATTTCTAAGGAAGAAGTGCCCTTCAAAAGGCTCGGTATAGAATCCGGCATATTCCCAGTCAATAATAGCGTTGATCTTCAGAGTCTCAGGGTCGACAATAATATTGTACGTCGATAAGTCGTTATGGCAGAAGACAAGGTTATCGGCATTGGCCTCCCTCGGCTTCATTGCCCACGCCATCCTCGGACTGGCATGCATGACTCGATATGGTGGTACGACCTAAATCTCACGTGAACAAGAGGCGATGGAGGACGTGTAAAGGCTAAACAAAGAAGGCCTGAGGGTCCGCCCCAATTATGATGTCGTAGTTTCTTCATCGTGTCTGGATGAGTCCTCACCTCGGACTCGACAATCTTTCTCTCCTCTTCAGGGAGCTCATTCATACCTACACCCTCGACATATTCCATGACGAGGTATACAGCCTCGTTATCTTCAAAGCAGCAGTACAACTTAGGAACCGGTATATTTGTCTTTTCGGCAATGAATCTGATTGATGCCGCCTCGTTGAGTATCCTCTCCCTTCCCATGCGAGGGACGAGGAACTGGCCATTGCATGGGTTGACCTGCCACTCGTCGGGTCGTAGGCTACGCTTGACCCATGTTTGTCCATCCTTGTAGTATTTTCTTTCAGGGGTGACGGTAATACAATTCTTCTCCTTTCGAGCATTGATTATCTGATTGGTTATCGGCCCCATGTTCTGGTGGGCTGAGAACTCGAAATGTCGCAAACGAGAAACGGAACTCCAGGTGGGCAGTGGGTAGCAAACACTATACTCACTGAGCCAGGTGCGCCAAGACAATTAGCGCTCCACCTTTTACCTGCCCTCTGGCACGGTCAATTGCACTCTTCAGGGTCATCAGCTGGGCCAAGCTTTTGGGCAGGGAGGAGAGGGCGTAGAAAGCGGAGTCAGGGAGTACGTGACCGGGGCGGGGTTAGGCGCAAAGTGCAAACTCACAGGCAGAGGACGAGTACATCAGCACGAACCACACTTGGGCGTGATTGGCCCACCACCGCCTCCGCCTCGCCCGGCCGCCGCGAGCCGCGCGGGCTATGGAAGGCGTAGACTGGTCTTCCAGGCCGCTTCTAGCTCTGTCTTCCTCCGGCTCCTCTCTCCACAGTAGCGTAACTTCATCTCCAGCCGTGCCGTGTGCCGCGCGAGCTTCCCCACCCTCTTCCTGGCCGCGGAAAAGTCGGCTGCCCTGGGCGAACAGACCGTAGGCTGGCGGCACATCGCATGAGCATCAGTCCTCGGCACCCTTGAGTAAGCAGGAAAAAGTAGAGAACGAGGAAAAGAACTATGACCGATGACGCCGACCCCGCCAGTAGTCCAGACTCGCCAGGGAACGCTGCCCTGGGTCACTCGTCCGATGGCGATGTCAAGATGGCCAACGATGCACATGCCGCCGCGAACCCCAGGAAGCGCAAGAGGCCCCGCCGCGACCCCGACCAGAAGCACGTCTGCACCGCTCCCGGCTGCGGCAAGGCCTACTCCAGGGCCGAGCACCTCTACCGCCACCAGCTGAACCACCAGCCCAAGGAGATCTTCCACTGCAAATGGCCCGACTGCCAGAGGACCTTTGTGCGCCAGGACCTGTGCCTGCGCCACGAGGAGAGGCATTCTACCCACCCTGCCGACAATGTGCCCTCCAAGTCGAATTTCCGCAACCCCCCCCATGTCGCCGCCCTCGTCAGTTCTGTCGAGTCTCCCATGCTGCACCACCGTACCTCCTTCGGTTCTGCCAACGGTTCAGCCACCAATGCCCCTGATGGCCCTCAACCCTCGGCAACACCTGGCAGCCAGACCGAGGCCCTCCGCTCGCCCTCCATCCCACGAGGTCAAGGCTTTGGCATGCCGCCTCCTACTCGTGCTTCTATGCACAACAGAGCGAACTCGATGAACAGCAGCTACTCCGACGGCCAACAGACCGTCACCGTGCAGCAGGCCAGCCCGTTCCAGCAGCAACCCAGCCAGACTGTTGGCCAGAACGGTCACGGAGACACGGCCTCTCTGCCTTCGCCCGCCTGGTCGGACACGTCTACGCGGAATGACCACGTCCAGTTTGTTCCTCAACAAAGTTCCTTTGCGCCCCAGCACAATAGCTCTATGCTCGACGGTCAGGCACCCGCTGGACTGCAGACCCACTTCACCCCAGCCCCCTCAATGGGTATCGAGATTGATCGCTGGCTGTATCCAGACGACACCACAGCCTGGCTTTTCGGCAACGAGAACAACTTTGATCAAAATGATTTCATGCAATCCGGACTGTTTACGACTTTTGACGGTGTCATGTTAAACGATATTCCCGATCTGTCACCTTCATTCTTGCAAGACTTTACGAATCCAGAGGAACGCACCTCTCAGCCTGCGGGCTCCCCACATCCCATGTCGCTATCGACCATTGTCGACTTTGATACCTCCCAACCAGAGTCTAGCCTGTCAGAGGACAAACGCCGCTCCCTAATTGACATGATTGTCGCCAAGTTTGATGAAGAAGATCACTGTCCGGGCGTCAAGCAGAAACCGGATTTCCTTGCGGGCGACCAATCGAGGTCGACACACGTCTTGTCACTGGGCATGATTCAAACATATCTTGCGTCATACTGGAGTCACTTTCATCCTCAGGTTCCCATTTTGCACAAGCCCACCTTTGACGCCGAGCAGTGTCCTAATCTTCTGCTTGTCGCTATGATGGCCTTGGGCGCTTCCTGCCTTGAACGCATCCATGGGCACGAGGTCACACAGGCTTGCGCCGAGCTGGCGTCCTTCCTAGCCTGGCACTTGAGATGGGCTTTGTTCAAGCATCCAGACTTTCGACCTCCGGCCAAGCTGTGGATGTTCCAGAGTCTTTTACTCCTGGAGTTTTACGAGAAGATGTACGCTACCACGCGAACCATGCACGAAAGGGCACACATCCACCATGGCACTACACTCACCCTCATGCGTCGCGGAAGTTTTCTTGCGGGCAAGTCTGCCGTCGACCCAGAAGATCGGTCGTTGACGGAAGCCTATTCACCGCACCATCCTCGCTACCGTCCATCTCAGCCTTCGGACACCTGGTGGTTCACCTGGGCCGCCAAAGAGGCAACGCGCCGCGCCGTTCTCGCTGCATTTGTCATGGATACGACTCACTCCATCATGTTTGGCCACGCGGCCGTCATGGCCGTGCACGAAATGCGACTGCCGCTCCCTTGCGATGAAGAGCTCTGGTCGAATCCAGACTCTGCCAGCGTCGCTCGAGTCGAGATGACGCTGCGTTCCAAGGGGCAGAAACGGCCTGGCTTTCTCGACTCGCTCAAGCACACCCTCAACGGCCAGAAGGTCTCGACCAACACTTTTGGGCGTATGATCCTAATGGCGGGTCTGCTGTCAGTGTCGTGGCACATGTCGCAGCGCGACCTGCAGGTCTCGTCGCTGGGCGTCGCGCCGGCCATCGGCGGCGAGGAGAAATGGAAGACGTCGTTAAAGCGGGCCTTCAACTTCTGGAAGCGCGACTTCGACGAGTCGTTATCGCTGTCGCCGCTAGTCACGGCGCTGCGCCCCACCGCAACCGAGTACGAGGGCAATGTCTTCGAGTCGCGCACCGTCATGCACCACCTCGCGCACATGTCGCTCAACGTCGACATCGTCGACGCCCAGATCTTCGCCGGCGCCCCCCTGCAGCTCGGCCGCAAGGTCACGCCGCAGGACCGCGCCGCCGCCGAGCGCCGCATCAAGGAGATCTGGGCCCCGTCGGCGCGCGCCCGCGAGGCCGCGCTGCACGCGCTGCACTTCCTGCGCAAGGTCCTCATGCCCGAGGAGAGCGACCTGATCGAGGGCAGCACGCGCCAGGCCGGCGACCGGCGACCCAGCACGTCTGGTGGCGGTGGCGGTGGCAGCGGCGGCGGCGGCAGTGGCACAGGGGCCTTTGGCAGGGACAAGTTCGACTACAGCGCGCGCGAGGACGACCTGCTGAACCGGCCGTGGGTGCTGTTCTACGCAGCGCTGATCGTCTTCTGCTTCGGCTACGCGCTCGACGGGCCCGCGCTGGCGCCGGCGCAGCAGCACCCGCACGTCAACCGGCTGAGCAAGATCCGCGACATGCGCCTGTTCCTGCGGCGCGTGGGCGGGGTCGGCAGCGCCGACGAGCTCAAGTTCGTGACGCGCCGCAACAGCTGCGTCGGGTTGCTGATGACGCTGCGCGACCTGTTCATGGACACGCGCTGGCAGCTGCTGCACGAGGCCAGCAACATCTTCAGCAACTGCATCGACATGCTGCTGTGTCAGGGCAGCTTTGCGCGCAGCACCCCGATGAACTGAGGTAGTGCGCTCTTTCCAAGCGTGGCGCGGGTACGTCTACATGCTATAGGAACTTAATGTACAGAGTCTAGGACGACGACTCGTCGCCGTCGTTGTTGTCATCATCATCATCATCATCATCGTCACCGCCGTCGTGCTCGCCAGGCACCTCGCCTACACCCTTCCGGTAGACCCCCGTGCGCGTAGTTCGCTTGTCCGCCCACACCTCCCAAAGCTCGACCTCGTCGTCTACACCCCCGTCGCTGCTGCTCGCATCGGCCAAGTCGTACTCCTCGTCGCGGAAGCGATACACCCTCTCCTCCCCGCTGTTGACTTCCTCCTCGGGATAGTCTGCACCGTAGTAGTTCTCGGCGTTCTCGTCATCCTGCTCCGAGTCCCAGTCGTCCTCCTCTTCCTCGGGGACGAGGTCCGACGCGTACGTCTGCCACAGCGCCTCGTCAGAGTCGTCGATGACGAGGTAGCCAATGTTGCCGTGTTCGGGGTTGAAAGTCGGAGCAGGCCCGTGCGGGAGCGTGTCCATGGTGGAGGATCCAACGCGTCGGGTTTCTGCTGCCGTGGCGGTGGAGTCCAGAGCGATGTGCCTGACGTAGGTATCGTAGATATACTCTGCCTCGTCGTCGTCGTCGTCGTCGGTGTCATTCTTAGCATGATGATCATGATCATCATCGTCAATGCTCATCGCGCTGCAGTCTGCAAGCGTGCTGCGGACGGCATGCGCAGGGATAGTTGAGGCTGGTCCAGTGAGGGATTGTGGGGCGGTACTATCGCCGATGGCCATCATGTTGAAGTCCTCGCTTGCCCAGCGCTCAAGAGCAGCCTTTTTGTCCTGACCGATGGATTGGACACGCTTGCGGGGAGGCGGTGGCCTGGGAATACCATACTTGGCGCTAGGACGTTTCTGAGCTGGGGGGTCTGTCAGTGACGTTGTAGTTGCAACAGTTGGTTGCGATAGATGCTGCTCCGTCTCGAGGGGTGTATTGGGTGCGTCTGGACCGGCAGAGAGAGGCGGTGCTGCGTGGACTTCGGGTACGCGAGGTCGGGTTTCGACAAGAACTGCAACATTGGTGCCAGTAGCGGCGGGATGGCGACGACTGCGGTGATTGCGTACTGAACCGGTTAATATTTCCTGAGACTTGAGAGTGGAGGGTTTGGAGAGGTGGAAGCGGCGTGGATGGGATGTTGGATTACTGGGTGAGCTACGTTGCGACACAGTCAGACTTGGTGTCTTCCGGCTCGAGCTCCGAGGCGAGGAGATGACGTGCGAGGTCAAACCGTGCTGGGTACAATCTTCGACCATAGGCTCCGGTTTGTCTGACGGCGCGGCTTGTTGCTCCTGATGGAAGGCTGCAGGCGCGGTGGTAACATCGTGGCGGCGGAAGACATAGTTGGGCTCAGTCATGAGACGTTTCGAGGCCGACGACGCATTCTGGACATCTGCAAGGTTGCTGATTAGTTTCTCGTCCGGGGGAGGCAGGGAATCGTCTAGCTGCAACGCACAGAGAGCATCGACAGGCTCGTCTCCCCGCTTGCGCTTGATGCGCAGCACGGCGGGAGGAAGCGACATGGTGCTGGTAGCTGGCTGATGCAGATGCAGTGCAGTACAGAGACAGCCGTGACAAGCCGGTGGAGCGACGAGGGTGACGGGAGAGCGAGCAGAAGAGATGCAGACGCGCGTGTGTATAAAAGAAAGATCAACAAGAAATCATCATAGCGACTTCGTTGCACCGACGCCCGCGCGCACGTCAGCGGCTCGGCCCGCCCGCCTAATTAGGCGCATTCGTCCTCCTGCTGCTTATTATATTACTCCGTATTCCCTTCAGCTCTGCTCCGACTCAGTAACACACGACAATCATGGGCGTCCTCCGCAGGCTGGTTCGATTGACCGTATACGGTGGTGTTGCCGGCACGGGCGCCTGGATGTTCACGACCAGGAAGTCCCGCTTCGTGCCTGTCGAAGCCGCCGACCCCATCTTCCGCAGCGCTTCGTATCTCACCAACAATCCCAACCGCAATCCCGCGACACAAGACTGCTGCGTGCGGAAAGTGCCGCTGGATCGAATCAGACCATCGTTGCTAGAGCGCGAGGGTAAGCTGGCCGAGGCCTTCTCGGCCGGTGTCTGGAGTGGTTCAGGTAAACATACGCCATCAAAACAACGAGGGAGCTGCTGCTGACTGCGTGCCAGGTTACGCCGTGCAACGAGCATACATGGAGCGCCAATACCGGAAACCCGAAACCGAGTATCAGCTGTGGGATCACAGGGACCTGGCCGCCTCCACCTACGACGTTGGTACCGAAATCACAGACCACTTCCAGGTGGTGGACAAGACAAAGGACCACATCACCGTCCGCGGCGGCGACACACCCCGTACCCGCGGCGTGCGCGATTCCGACGGCCTCTTTGAAATGTCGGCCAAGATCAATAGGGAGGAGGGTGTCGCTGAGTTTGGGCTGAAGAGCGTCTTCTACCAGGGGCTGGGTGCTACGAAGGACGAGCCAATGCCTGCCCCTATTGCCTTCCTTCACAGGCTATACGTGAGTTCTCCCTTATACTATTGGCTAATCAATCATAGTTGCTGACAACTTCGCGTCACTCTAGTCGAAACTGCTGATGGAGACGTCTGTGCGTTCTTTGACGATTTAATATGTTCTTCTGCTGCAGGGCGTGCATGTTCCTCATAATGCCTGCCTCCGTCTCCACTCCCCCACCTGCCACCTTTGATGCTATCTGTAGATTTTGAATGCGAAATAAGCTTCCCCGATACGTCAAGATTATCTGGCGTCAATTATCCAAGAGAATTCCCAGGCCCCGTGACGTGAGCCGTCATTAGTACTGACGAGCGACCACAAGCGACTTAAAAGCTGTTAATATCCTCTTGAAAATTGTGAGCGCCTTCTACCATGTCTATACAATTACAGCGACAGAAGGCTCCCCGACCACTTCTTCATGCCACCCATTGCCCGCTCACCCGCTTCAAGTACTTCATAAACTTCCACATGCCCACCGCGTGCTCTACGTGGCCCTCAGGATCCGTCACACGCTCCGGGAACGCAATCCCCGCGCCATACATGCGAGGCACGCGCGCCCCCTTACCATCCACAAACCCGCCGTCGGCACTATCATGCCTCGGCGCCAGGATCGGCGCGCCGTTCCTCGACAGCTTCGGCAGCGCGTTGAGCGCGAACCCCGTCGCGCGCACAATGTACTGGCACTGCGGCAGCTGCGCGCCGTAGACGTCCTTCTCGACGCCCGGGCCGCAGTCGTAGCGCGTGATGACCTGCCCGGCCGTGGAGCCGGGCAGCTTGTCGGGCTCGAGGTTCGCGCGGGCAAAGTCGGCGGCGAGGCCCTTGAGGCCGGTATTGTCGCGCAGGATCCAGCCGTCTTTGGGCACGGCGTACTGCAGGGCGCTGCGGGTGAACCACTTGACGCGGAGTTGGGGGTGGGTAGAACGGGCGAGGGTGAAGAGGTTCAGCAGGCAGAGGATTGCGCTGTGCGAGCTGCCGATGACGGCGACGGTGGCGGCTGAGGATGCGGGGATGGTCTGTGCTAGGAGGGACGGCTTCAGCGCGTGGTAGAGGTCGATGTTGCGGATCTGGAGGCCGGGGATGGAGATTTGGATCTCGATGGGCTGGCTGCCCGTGCATAGGACCATGCTGCTTGCTGATAGCGTCTGCACAGCTGGGGTGTGGGCTTCCGACGTCTGGCTCTCGATGAGCCAGCTGGATGATTCGTCTTCCCAGTTTGCAGCGGATACCGTGCCTGCAAGCATGTCGACTTGGGGATGCTGCCGTATGCCGGCGGTCAGCATCTCGACCATATCCGCAGCATGTGAGATGGAGCAGCCTTTGTCCTGAGGAAGCTCCTGCAGTGTTGTGACGGCATTTGGTTTTGCTGATTTTTCTATGATTTCCCGAAAGGGTTTGACTGCTTCTGCAAAGGCGAGAAATAGGTCGACTTTGGTATTGCTAGGCACCTCTCGCCACGCCTGTCCCAGCAGGCCTGCTTTGAACGATGGATCTACCCACAACACTTTCCCAGGCACGCTGTTGTCCAGCAGATTCCCCACAACGGCAAGGCCTGCTGGTCCAGCCCCAGCGACTACAGCAGCGTAGGGATTGGATGCATGTGTGGAGGAGTGGCGTTGCCACGCCGAGCCAAATGATCTTCGACCAGCAAAACTGGTCGTGAGAAGGCGCTGTAGATGTGAACACTGAACAGGCACATGCCTTGGACTCAACATGGCTATTCGGTAGTCTTGTCTGATGAGACAAGTGCCTCTTTATTATTACAGCAATTGGTTAGGTGTGTCCCAAATCTTGTAATCATACAGGGTCTACTTCGTACATCTCTAAGATCACGTGCTCACTACTGACCTCTCGTCATTCATCGCGTGGGCTGCTTTTGCTGCAGGCATTTACAAAGAGAGCATGACACGATGTAAAAACGAAATGCCAGCATGGCACAACCGCAAAAGCCTGCCCCTCGATTGTTTTCGGTGCGTTCCGAGAGCGAAGAAGCACTTTCGTCCCGAGACTGTGGATTTTCACCGACATGAGAAACCTGCCTGACACGAGAACGCCTCAAATTCGCCACGCGTAGCTTCATGCAAAAGTGAAATTCAGTCCTGGAAACGATACCGATTAACTTGGAGTGATGTACAGACTGTTGGCACCGTGCGCGCAGCCTCACAGAACTCATGCATGCGCTGGGGCGATGCGCGCCATTCGCCAGGAAAGCAAGGCTGCAACGCAATATACCCCGTCACCCGGTGGATACAAGAACATCGGAACCTTCGTATTCGGGTTGAGAGATGCTGATGCTGTGGAATGACAAGAAGTACATGGGCGAATCTTGGCGCGCGCTCTTGAGTCAGCCCTGGACGAAGCCTTGTCCCTGCAGCGTCGCGGGCAGGCCATGCTGTGTCGATAGACGGGCAGAAATGCTCATCCAAGGCCAAGATCGCAAAAGAGAGACGCCCAGTCGCTTCAAGCGCTGAAAACATTGATTGGCACAAGAGACGGCCGGTCCAGGCTCGTCGGCTTCTTGAGACTAATGCGCACTGCCAGGTGATCGTCTCGGTGCTGAACTCTAGGCGCTGCCTGAAGAACCATCGAGATCCAGACCGCAAGTTGCCGCCGCAGTGGCGGCTCCATGACTTGCCCTGACAAGCATGGCGCGAGAGACCTCGCGTGATCTTGGGGTAATCGCTCCGGGATATCACATCCAACGGGTCATCGAGATCGTGATCAGCACATTTGTATGCCTAGTTGAGTCTGGTCGTGCTCTTGCTTGCTCCATGACTGGACCATGATTTACGTTGGAGGAGGAAAAAACGTGGCCTAGAATTTCCTACCTCGGCTGCAATGCTATTCGACGGACGATCTTCCGCGATCAGGAAGCCACGCGCACCTAGGCAAACTCTTTTGCACGAGAAGGTGTCTGCAGTTGACGGTAAAAATCACTGACTGGGACCGGAGAGTGCGGGAAAGAGGGGTTGTGAAAACTGAAAGTAGCTGACCTGGCTTTGATGATGGGTGGGGAGGAAAGTAGGAAGCGAAGCACACTCTCTGGCGCAGCCCCTTACATCATCGAAAGCAGCAAAACAATGCGACAAAAAGCCACACAAACTGACTAGGAGCCTCCGCCGCTAGCTCCAAGGACCAATTGCGGGCGCGAAGAAGTCCACGCCACGGATCAGCAGGTGTAGTCGGCGCGCAGGCATGTGTGCTGGATGGATGGACAGCACGACACTACGCCGTGCCAATGCGTTGCGCCGGGCAACGAGCTAAGAGCGGCCGCGCCGGTGAGACTTTGACTTAAGTTGCTGACAAGTGTGCAAGGCCGCGCATGCCGCAGTCGCAAAGCGTTGGGCAGTCCCGCGGTCCAGGTCTTGATCGTCAGGAGTCTGCGAGGTCTCGCAACATCTAGTATACCACTAGCTCGACCATGCGACCGCTGCAGATCGGGCGAGCCATACTCTGGCCCCCCAACCTAGATGCAGCCGAAAGGGGCAGCATGTAGACGGCGAGGGCCGTCAAGGTTTAGCCACGTGCGGGGACGGATGCGGGGGAGTGCGTGTGGGGAAAAAAAAAGGAAGCAACTCAAATCCACTGAAGCCACACTTCGCATGGCGTCGCGCCGCCCTAGCCAATCCGCCGGCAGCATTGCAAATGCTTCTCAACACACAGGCCAATTGCAGGGAGCCGCGCGAACCTACGATCTGCGTCCTGGCTGCCTTTCCAAACTCCGAGCCACATGCATCGTGGATTACCATGCGCCATCTGGAATGTGTCGGTGGCGCCTCGGCCAGTACTTCCCACTCTAAAGCATGCTCGAGGCTGCGCTGGTCGGGCGCCACGCCAGTCCTAGTGCTCTTACCAGGAGGCCCAAACTGGCGCGGCTGCTGCTAGCTTGCATTGAGTTTGTAGCGAAGGAGCAGAAACAGGCGTTCTGGGCCGCTTGATCAAGTCGAGGGTGGCGAGGCTTGACTGCAGCAAGCTAGAGTCAAGCCTGCTGCCGCGGTGAATGGAGGGAAATGGTCCACCTCGCAACCATATATTGAGCCCCTCACTCCCCTAAGAGACCGGTCGTGCTGCAACACAATATTTTGTCTTCTTCCTCTTCGCCAATAAACATGAAGACTTTCGTGAGCCTCGCGGCGCTTGCCACACAGGTGTCTGCCTTTCCCTGGGTCGCCGATGTTGCCGGCGTAGACACCTCGCTGTTCCGCCGCCAGCAGCCTGGCAGCGCAGCTCTATGCCCGAACAACCCCAACCACCCTGGCGCGGCTCCGTACACCGCTGCGTACCCTTACTGTGGTGCGAAGAATGGTGTTCCCGGCGTCTTTCCCTGTGTCAACAATCTTGTCCCTGCCAAGGGTGACAAAGCCCACGCCTGGAGCCCCCCTGGGTCCAAGGACATCCGTGGCCCATGCCCTGGCCTGAACACTGCTGCCAACCACAATGTAAGCGACGCAGTGCAAGCTTGCGGCCGTGCTGGACCTGCTTGCTGACCAGCCCTCAACAGTTCCTCAGCCATGACGGCATCACCACCTTCACCGAGTTGATCGACATGCAGCAGAACGTGTACGGCGTCGGCTACGACCTAGCCGTACTCCTTGCTGTGCTCGGCGTGGGTCTTGACGGTGACCCAGTCACGCAGAAGTTGAGGTGAGTGACGCGTCTCGCAATACTTGACCCTACTGACCCGTGACAGCATCGGCTGCGATGCGACTAGCAGGACCTCTGCCAACGGAGCCAAGTCTGGTGAGCTGGGACTGGACGGACACAACGTAAGTTTCTTGCAGACATGGCCGATGCGGATGTGGTGCTGACGGCTGCACAGAAATTCGAGGGCGACACTTCTCTGACCAGGAACGACTACTTCGTCGGCCCGCCACCGGGCAACAACTTCCTGTTCAACTACACGCTCTTCCAGCGCATGAGCAAAGTATGCAACAACAACTGCAGCCGCGACCAGCTGTCGCTGTACCGCTACCAGCGGTATCAGGACAGCCTGAAGGGCAATGGCAACTTCTACTTCGGGCCCAAGTCTGTGCTTTTGTACGGGGCGTCGTCGTTCCTCTAGTAAGTGGTTTTTGTTGCAAGCGATGAAAAGGAGCGTGCCGCTGACAAGCACACCACAGCCAGCTTTTCCCCAGCAAGGGTGACCAGGGCAAGCCTGATCAGGCGACGATGAACTCGTTCTTCATCCCTGAGAAGATTCCCGACAACTGGTTCTCACGCAGCTCGCCCT
The DNA here is from genome assembly GCA_006937295.1 of Carpinus fangiana. NCBI lineage: Eukaryota > Viridiplantae > Streptophyta > Magnoliopsida > Fagales > Betulaceae > Carpinus > Carpinus fangiana. The sequence continues at coordinate 83,959 of VIBQ01000107.1, read as the reverse complement.
ACACGATTCCGCTCGTGGCCAATGAGATCTTCGCGCAGTACGAGGAGTACCCCGTTGCCTTTGGCGGGTGAGTTCCCATGACCTTGAATGTCGGTGGTGCAAGACTGACGCTGGACAAAATAGAAACACTGGCAAGCCGAACTCATTTGTGGGCATTGGCCAGAACGGGCCCTACTTCTCCAACAACACCTTCACCGGCACGCCCCAGGGCGTCACATGCCTCCTCTACCAGATCGCGACCGAGAACCAGCCGAGCTCTCTGGGCGTATACTCCAATGTGCCCATTGACAACCTGCGGTGGGCGGCCAGCAAGCTGAACCCCATCTACAAGGCGGCAGGCAGCCCATGTCCCTGTAAGTGCCCCTGATGCCAACTGCCAGACTTTTGAGTATGCACGCGATGCTGACGACAGTGACCCAGTGGACTTCAACAATGCATAGTGGCGGACTATGCGATGGTCCGACTCCATGCCTGCACCGGATGTGCATTAGTGAGGTCTGACTCGAGCACCAGCGGAATGGGGTTGGTGGTTGATTGGTTGACAGGAGTGAATCTGGCCGGGCGCGTCCATAGCGATCGGGCCGGGCCCAGATGCGGATGTCGGGGCCTTGGCGCGGCAGAGCAAATCAACTTTTTAGTCTCATTGGTCTTCTTTCCTCGATGTTCTTGCTTGTGAGCCATTTGCCCTTGCGCCTCTTCCTGTACCCTTCCCCAGTGAGCGACTTCAGAAGCTTTGCGCTCATTGTTGCCCCCGAAAGCTTCACGCACCCTCCTTTGCCTCCCCTCGCGGCTGCATTCCAACACTCAGCTTGCCCCCGCATCCTGGGAACCTGTCCCCCACCTGACTCCCCCGACCATGGTCTCCGCAAGCCACGAATCCAAAGGTGCAACCTCTGGTACCGCCCAGCCCGTGGAGCACTACGGCGTCAAGGACGTCGGCGACGGCGGGTCTTCGTCGCCCGTCGACCACGATGTGCCCAAGCATGGCACCCCGGAGCTTCTCAGCGGGGCAGACCGCCCACACAATGCGAGCTTCTTGGATACGCTGCGCTCGAACCGTCGCAGCTGGTTTGCGTACATCAAGACGCGCGAGTTCTGGATCGTGCTCGTGCTCGGGTAGGTTGTTCCCCTGCCGCACGGTGGAACCAGTGCTCACCAAGACACAAACAGGCAGATCCTTTCGCTGTGCATCACGAGCACCAACACTTTCTCCAGCCTGCTCTTCAACGCCAACGCCTCGATCCCCTCCTTCCAGACCCTGCTCAACTACATCTTGCTCAATCTCATCTACACCACCTACACCATCTACCGCTACGGCTTCAAGAAGTGGTCCCGCATGCTGGTCACCGAGGGCTGGCGCTACCTGATCCTGGGCTTCCTCGACGCCGTGGGCAACTACTTCTTCGTCCTCGCCTACCGCTACACCAGCATCCTGAGCGCCCAGCTGATCAACTTCTGGGCCATTGTCGTCGTCGTCATCATCTCCTTCTTCGTGCTCGGCGTGCGCTACCGCATCACCCAGTACGCCGGCATCATCATCTGCGTCGGCGGCATGGGCATCCTGCTGGGCTCCGACCACCTCAACGGCTCCAGCATCGGCGACGGCAGCAACCAGCTCAAGGGCGACCTCTTCGCCCTCGCCGGCGCCACCTTCTACGGCTTGTCCAACGTGTTTGAGGAGTTTCTGGTCTCGAAGCGGCCCCTCTACGAGGTCATCGGCCAGCTCGCCTTCTGGGCGACGCCCGTCATGGGTGTCATCGCCGCCATCTTTGACCGTGACGCCTTCCGCACCGCCGTCTGGTCCCCCAAGGTCGGCGGCTACTTCACCGGCTACACGCTCATCCTGTCGCTCTTTTACTCGCTGGCGCCCCTCATGTTCCGCCTGGCAAGCGCGGCCTTTTTCAACATTAGCCTGTTGACTGCCAACTTCTGGGGCGTCATCATCGGCATTCAGGTCTTCCACCTCACGGTGCACTGGATGTACCCCATCGCCTTTGTCTTGATTATTGTTGGACTGGTGGTGTACTTTGTGACGGAGAGCATGATGGGTGAGTCGGAGAAGCCGTGGCTGGGCGAGAACCAGGAGCATGGTGTCAGTGGAATAGGCACGGCGAAGAGAAAGGCAGAGCGCAGAGCCGGTGCTGTTGGTGAAGGTACTCCTGGCGCTGGCGTTGTGTGAGGGCCACGACGTATTGATTCAATGACGAGTCCCATGTCCATACCACAGGAATGTGACCATATGAATTGAAGACAGCATACCACGCGACTGTATAAATATGATTATATTAATTGAGGACACCACAATTTGTCGTAACATTGTTTTCAGTCCTTTGCCAACCTTGCCGCATTTCTTGTGAAAAGGGGAGGAAGAAAAGGGAACATCTTGGTCGGCGTTGCCCTCTGCAGCCGAGGTTTGGCCGGCTCAAGCAACCGAGCGCCGAGCAATGGAGTTTGATGGTCTAACATTCTCGTTTGTGCAATGCTTCCCAGAAATAAATATTCTCGTGCACTCGCAAGCATAAATCATGGCAGGAGGCCCGGCAATACCTATCATCGTGGGTGTGGGTGACATTGTCAACCGCTCCAGCAAGCTTGAAGATGCCCTGGAGCCAATGGAGCTGATGCTTCGCGCCATCGCACACGCCCTACAGGACACAGGCTTGTCCTCTGCGGCAGTGAGGGATTTGCAGACCCATATCGACAGCATCGATGTCGTCTCGACCTGGACCTGGCCGTATCCCGATCTGCCTGGTCAGCTGGCAGACAAGCTCGGCGTGCGACCCAGCCACAAGCTCTACAGCGAGTATCATGGTGGCAATCAACCTGGCAAGATGGTCGACAATGCCGCGAGGAGGATCTCCAAGAGAGAGGCCAAGTTTGCGGTCGTCACCGGAGGCGAAGCACTGGCATCACGTGAGCCTCACTTCCACGGCTGCCCCTGTTGTATATCTCTACTTACAGGATCTAGTGAGTGCCTTCGCAGCCGCCAAGAAGATGCCACCGCCCGGTTGGACAAAGATAAACGACAGCGTGGATTCGGTCTTCAAACCTGATCTCGAGAGAATGGCAAACAGTATGTGTCCAGTCTTTGCCTTTGTTGCCCTTAAGTATTCACCCTTTCGGAACAGCCATGGGCGCCACCCATAGAGTTGGCCTGCCAATACAGGTCTATCCATTTTATGAAAACGCCTACCGAGCCAAGCACGGCCAATCTATCAGGGAAAACATGAAAGAGTCTGCAAAGCTCTATGGAGACTTTGCAAAGGTTGCCGAGCACCTTCCAACTGCGTGGAACTACGGCAAAAAAGCCGAGACGGAGCAGTCGATTGGGACGGTGACGAAGAAGAATCGCATGATTTGCTTTCCTTGTGAGCCAACACCTCATCGGCGCATAAAAGACTCCTGGCTGACCTACAGATCCTCTCCTCATGAATGCTTTCAATACTATCAATCTCGCAGGCGCGTGCCTGCTCACATCCACAGACTTTGCCAGAGAGTTAGGCATCCCCGAGTCTCAGTGGATATATCCACTCGGTGGTGCAGGAACCGCCGATAGCAAGGACTGTATGTCTTCAACCCGAGTCCAGCCAGGAAGACGCTAACAGTTTCCAGTCTGGCTTCGACCTACATTTCAATCCAGCCCGTGCATCACCCAGTCCCTCGATGCAGGCCTAGCAGCGTCAGGCTTGACGAAAGAACAAATCGACGTGTTCGATTTTTACTCGTGAGCTGCCCGTCTCCGTCCTCATATCGCCGAAAACTAACAGTCGATAGCTGTTTCCCCATTGTACCCAAGCTGGCCTGCGAACACTTTGGCCTCTCACCCTCCCATCCCGCAAAGCCAATCACTCTACTGGGGGGCTTGACCTCTTTCGGCGGCGCCGGGAACAACTACTCGATGCACGCCATCATCGAAATGACACGCCAGTTCCGCGCGGCCAAGAACGAGAGGAAACTCGGCCTGGTCCTTGCCAACGGCGGCACCGTCACATACCAGCATGTTGTCTGCCTGTCCTCGCAGCCACGCGCCGACGGCAGCCCGTATCCTCAGAGCCCGCCACTACCTGAAACAAGCCAAGGAGTCAGCATCCCGGAGATTGTCGAGGACGTGGGGAGCGGCCAGGAGGCTGTCGTCGAGACGTACACTATTGACTTCAACCGAGACAATACCCCTGCGTTGGGCCATGTCGTTGGTCGCTTGGCTAGTGGAGCTAGATTTATTGCGAACCATGCTGATGAAGGGACTCTGCGGCAACTTGCGAGTGATACCAAAGAGCCTATTGGGCGGAAGGGCTGGGTGGTTAGAGACGCGGAGGAAGACAGGAATTTGTTCAGCTTCGAAGCGAGGGCCGGACTGTAAAGTACACAATTTGTGTAGTTGAAACAATTAGTGGAGATGATTTGAAAAATCCTCTACAATGTTCAGCCATTTTGATTGTGTTTGCGCTCTGTAAATATTGTGTGATATTGATGTATTTATCGTTAAAGCATACCCAAATGCCTATTCCCTTAATCTTACATACAAAATTGATGTCTCCCACTTGGTATTAGCGACAATAACTTCATAACCGTGATTTACCCTCCATGCGCATACTTCCTGTAGTAGATCTGATAGGTTTTCATTTCTCCAGTGATCCATGAGCGATTGCATGTTGCTCGCTCCCAAGAATTATGGCTGCTCCTTTACACGCTTTCTTTCTGTGGGCTATTGATTCTCAGTAATTGGAGCAACATTACCATATCCCAGCGATGGCCGACCGGTTGAGATGTGATCTTCTCAGTGTTTAGATTTCGATATGGTCTGGAGGGTACTACAATAACGAGGAGGATGCGAAGAGACATGTTCTTTTAGTATTTTATGGCACCTTACTCATAGGTGACGTACTAGTGTTTATGTGGATGCTCATGCTCATGCTCGTCTTCCCCTTCCACTGGCCAATCCGGAAATCCATCTTCGAACAAATCGTTCAGCTGGTCGAGTCTGTCGTCTTCATCTATGGTTTTCCGTCCCATAATTGTCTCAAACTTTTCCATCTCTTCATCATTCAAAAGACACTTGTCTAAGGCTTTACTCAGCACAGCCTCGTCCAAATTCTCGCCAATGAACACAATCTCCTGCTTGCGATCGCCCCACTTGCCTTGCATGTCGTGCTCAATCAGACGCGTGATTTCAGGATCATCTGACCCCCACTCATTCTTCGGTTGCAGGCAAAACCACTGGCGGCCGCCGGAAAGAGTGAGCATAGCACCGGCCTGACTCCAGTCGCCAGCCTGCGAAGGGCGGGTCGCCAGCCAGAATTCGCCTTTGGAGCGAAAGAGGCGTGAGAAAAGCGGATGGGCGCGTCGAATGCGTACGATTTCCTCGGGGGACTTCAGTACTGGCGCGTCTTTCATCTCTTCGTCTGAGTCGTCCTCTGAAGAGCAGACTTCAGTGTCTGGTGTGTCAGGTCTGGTCATGTCTTGTTCCTCATCATCTCCGTTTTGCGTGTCTTGTTTCCCATCCGCATCCTTTCTTTCTTCTTCTTCTTCTTCCTCCTCCTCTTCCGGGACCTGCAGAACAAAGACATCCTTCACCAAATCAAACAGCCTCCGCGGCTCAAATGGTCTCCTCCTGGCATAGACAAAATTGCGCACATTGTACTCGTCAGTCTCCGGTTTTGGAGCCAGAACCTGCTTCCCGTTGACATCGCGCAGCGTCATCTCGTGCAGATCTTGCAGCCAACCATATCCAGTCTGCGCCTTCTCCATGCTAAACAATCCCGTTCCAAGAATCTCACCCACATCAACCCTCGCATGCGAGCAAGTCAGAACGCGCGCACGGTGATTTAGCCGCGCCACCAGCCGCAGAATCTCCTCCACCATGGCCGCCGCCACCATATCAACCTTGTTGACGATGACGACGTCGGCAAACTCAAGCTGGTCGACCAGCAGATCGCTCACCGTCCGCTCGTCCTCCTTAGTCACATCCCCGCGCCGGTCCGACAGCAGATCCACCGTGTCGAAGTCGTTGAACAGCGTAAATGCATCCACGACCGTCACGCACGTGTCCAGCCGCGCGAACCGCTGCAGTCCGCCCGCGGCCTCGACCTCGCGCAGCGTCGCGCGCAGCTCCGCGTCGAGCCCGGCCTCTCCGAGTCTATCATCGCCGTCGTTGCTGTTCACACCGCCGCCATCGCCACCCAGCACCGCAGCCAGACGCGCGTCAAACGTCTCCGCGACCTGCTCGGGCTCGCTGATGCCGCTGCTCTCGACGACAATGTAATCGCAGCGGCCGCTCTTGGCCAGCGCAACAAGCTCGACGAGCAGGTCGCTGCGCAGCGTGCAGCAGATGCAGCCGTTCTGCAGCTCGACGACCGTGTCTGGCATCGTGGAGATGGAGTGGTGGTGCTGCTTGATGAGCGCGGCGTCGACGTTGATGGCGCCCATGTCGTTGACGATGACGGCGATCTTAAGGCCGTGCGCCGGCGATGTCAGGATGTGCTTCAGGAGCGTCGTCTTGCCGCTGCCTAGGAACCCGGAAAGCAGAGTGACGGGGAGGGGTTTTGTGGCGGTGCCGTCTGTAGGCTTGATTTCCTTTGTGGCCGGCTCTTTCGATTGGAGTGTCTTGTCTTCGCGGTGATGATGCTCCATGGTTTCAGATGCTTTGGAGTCAGCTACAATCACAGAGATGTGCAAGTGCAAAAAACACAATAGTGGCAGGAGCGGGAATGGAAAATCTTCAGAGGGTTGTGGCCATCAATGGACTCAAAGGGGTCAATTTTCAATGCACACTGCTGCGGATGGTTTTGAGTCACTTGATGGAAGCACAGTGGTCATGGATGGTCAGCACGTTACCATTGGTCCGTCTCAGGTTGAGTGCCCTCAGACATAGGCTCTAATAATTATCTTCGTTTCGTCGTAATGGACCATGTCCAGCTGATGTACATATATGCAATCCTGACGCTACAATGTACAACTCAAATGGACTTCTCAAGCCTCAACGGGCTGTGACCCAACTTTGAAATGTTGCCGATGGCTTCATAGTGCGGTTCAAATAGCTTCGAAAATTCCTCAAAGAAAGTCCATGATTGCTTTCTTTGCTCGTGAAGCTTCGCTTTGGTTTCCATGTGAAGCTTCGCCAACTCTGATGTAAAGTCGGTGAGGTTCGGGTCACTCTTGTTCTTGCCAGAAGTCAGCACCCTCAGGTATTTGATGTCGGGTCGCATCGTTGCGCAGACGGTCTGGTGCACCCAAGAAACACCAGGAATCTCCTGGCCACCGCTAATGGTATCCTGGTAGATGGTATATCGTCGGATGTAGAGATCCATTAGTGTAGCCATAAGTGAAATGTTGAACGAATCTTGCTTTCCGTTGTCGGATGCTTGGACCTTTTTGAATATGTCCAAAGCGGTGGAAAAGTCACCTTGAGATGCAAAACGCTCAAGGATCGTGATCAAGACTTCTGTATTGAGAACATTCCCACCATTACCAGATTCGCAGCTGTCGAATACGATTGACAAGGCATACGCAAAGCTCATAGGCTGCTTCTTCAAGTCGTGCAAAAGTATGACCCGTCGTGCTTGACGGCAATCCAACCCATGCGTTTCAGCAGATTTTACCATATCCATGGCTTGCTCAGTAGAGCCGTCGTAGGTACGAGCACATGCATCAACGGCCATGCTCAGATGCTCAGGGCTCAAAGGGAGCCCATCTATGAGTGATTCGTGGTACAAGGCGAGAGCTTTGGCTGGTTGATTCTGATCGAGCTCCGCTTGCATAGCTCGTATCACTGCGCGAGTAGCGTGGTTGGAATTCAAATTGCTCATGGACTGTGCGCCAGAAGTCTTCTCATCGTCAAGGGCTTGGAATGCTTGTGTCAGGGCAACTGAATAATTTCGTGTGCTCCTACTAGTCTCCAGGTTGGGATCGAGAGGCAAAGCAAGCCTGTCATACAGTAACCGAGTAGTGTCTTTCCCAACGCTGACTTTGTTACTTGATGGAGCGCAGAGTTTTAGCCATTCAGGCAATCCTTGAGAATTTTCCTCACTGACGAGTTTGTGCAAGATCTGTTGGAGAATCTCTTCGGAGAATGCCACGCGGAAGCGACGTTGAATAACACTGGCCAGAGACAGTGTTACCTGAGCACTATGCTGTACACAGGATTGTGTCAAGAGAGCGTCAAGCGCTAAAGACTGCGATTCAAGGGCGATAGAGTGTGCATCAAAGACGCTTTTGGGAGCAGCAGAATCGGGAACTCTCGACAAAAGCTTGTCGGACTCCTGCGTGCTCTCAAGAAGCTCCTCGATGCCTGTCCAGTTCCCCCTAGCAGCCTCTACCAGAGTGCGAAGAAAAAGTACAGTGGTAGGTGTAGCGCGTTTCACATGCCTTTCCATGGAGGTAATGTATACCTCAGCTCTCTGCAGCTGCTTGGCTTCAATGCAAGTCAGTACAATACCATGGTAGACGACTAGCGAGTCGACGCTGCGCGTCAAGGTTGGCTCAATGTCCATGAACATACGTTCAACAACATCGATATTTCTGGTTGCAATCCATGCTCGCTTTACGGTTTGGAAGTGCGCATGATTGACATATCTCGGACGCCTCGAAGTGCTCGTGATACCGAGGCGCCGATCTGAATCATAAGATTTGCGCCATACCCGTAAAGCTCTTTGCATCTGCTTGAGCGAGCCTGCTTCGGCAAATGCAGTATACAGATCTGTGGCAGTATGCGAATGGATGTCTGCAAGGGCTTCAGGGTCTGAGATGCTTTCGTACAGAGTGATGATCTTGTGATGGTAGTCGCTATCACACTCATGCTCGGCTAGCTTGCTCCATCCTTGAAGCATAAATCTGAGGGCTTTCCTGTTACAGAAAGCAGGGTTCTCAGAACATTCGCTCATCAGGACATCTGACGGTAGGAGTTTGTAGCCAAAATTGACCATAAATCTTTCCTTGGACTTATCATCGCGGCCGGTCCGACTACGACCAAAGTAATGTATTATTTTCAATCGCACGTCGCGTGTGGCGGCAGACAAGCGCTGTGTAGGTTTTCGAAGAATGCGAGCGAGTACGTTTTCGTGTCGATCAAATGCAGCGGCCTCAGGCGATCGGGATGTGTGGGATGAAGACTGCGGTTGAGCTGCTGTGGGAGAGTCGATGTTGGTGGTTTTAGCGTTATTGTCTTTCGGAGTAACTGATTGAGCTTGACTCTGAATGAGGCGAGAGATACCAGTATCAATGTCATTCAAGGGTGCTCCATGCAAATTCAGAGCTGTGAAGACATATGCAGCGGCTGCAAATCCATCGTTCTCAAGCAGCCACTCCAGAACTGCTGTCAAGTAAGCTGAGCTTTCGACTTTGCGATCGGATGCCCCTGACATGCTGTCTGTGAGCAGACTTTGGCAAACGCTGAGACGGGTGGAACCCGACTCGTTACGCAGAAGAAAATCCAAATCATCGCGCAAAAGTGACACGTCGTGGTTCATACGAGCCAACATTCGATGCAATTCGAGAACAAGAGTAGGGCAGAGAAGTGCTTTAAATGTATCGATGAGGCTGCGCACGGCATTCCGTAGAGGGAGCTCAAGGGGCCCAAAGATGCTGGAGCGGGCCATGGTCAAGACCAAGTAAGCCTCGTCCGGTCGCTGGAGTTCCAAGAAATGCAGAATATGGCGCCCAAGGGAAGACTGACGAGAGTCGGAGGGCTCATTTCGTAGATTGAAAGCAGCTTTACTAGCAAGGCTGGTGGCGATTCTGTCATTGGATCTGAGGCGACCAGGGGTATCACATGCCGCTTGCATGTCCCAGTTGGCCTTCTTCGTGAGCTGGTCCCACAGGTTGCCGTTCTTTTCGGCTCGAGTCCTATTCCCTCTGCGGCCTCTGAGGAAGAGTACAAAATTGCGGAGAGGCGCAAAGATAAACTCGTCGTGGGTATTGAAATAGGCAAGTAGCTCCGCGTAGACCTTGATGCGCTCCTCATCCGACTCCGCACGCGCCATGCGCAGCTGAAGGCCGGTCTTCAAAGCACGCTGTATCTCTTTCACGGCGGTAGACCTTGCCCATTCTTCGTCGTATTCCACATCTGGGGTTTGCTCGGCGATGAATTCGGAGGGCGTTGGCATTGATGTCGTGTCTTGGATGTCGAGCGATGGAGGATTGGGCTGTTCCGAGGGGAAAGATATATCGTGAGGTTCGCTTTGGGCGAAAGGGAGGTTGCGTGGTCGGTCGGTTGAGCTTTGCATGCGAGTGCGCCAATGATCCAGAGGGAACGGCTCGGGAAGCCGATATGTGTTGCGAGGAGCTTCGTCGACAGGCGTGGGCGAGGAGGTTGGCAGAGAACGCTTCACACGTCCTCGTGATCTCCATTCTTCGTTGGTCAATGTTGGTGTTTGGTTGTGAGCTTGGGGTTCTGCATGATTTGCAGAGCTTGCATCTCGGCCGAAGTACTGCTGTTGCTGTTGCTGGTGCTGGTGCTGGTGCTGGGCAGGTGGATCTGCCGCAAAGTCCCATGGAGGATCGTTGTCAAAGACGGCGAGTGCGGCATTGCCGTGATAAGCCTTATAGGCCTGTAGTCTCCTGCCGTTCTCAACTATCTTCTGGGCAATGGCAATGCGCCGCCGACGTTCCTCTGCGAGGAGGGCGAGGCCTGCAACAGAGCACCCGGCAGCGGCATTGCACAGAAGGCGCAGCGCAGACCGGGGACGGCGGTCTCTAACAAACATGGGAGGCTATCGAACGACCATGGCCGCGAGGAGAGAGGAGAGGATGATGCTGCCAGAAGGAAATCTAGACATGCTTCAATTGGGGCATGCTCTGGAGAAGCAAAGAGAGGAACATGTATAGCTGCCTGGAGGCATTGTGGCACCTGCCTCAGGCCACGTGACTGCGCGCACCTCCCGCGCGCCGTTAAACGCGTCACTCACATTTCCCTCGCCACGATACAGTCTGCACTACTTCACACCGCAACCACACAAGCTTCCGGGTCGCGAGGGTGCAGAAGACGCTTGGACATGCGATCTCCTAAGCCTAGTGCGCCGCCGCTCGACGGCCTGTCAAATCCCCCCAGCGCCTCCTTCCATCTCTGCCCCGCATAATGTCCAAATCGATGACTGTGTCTGTTCCACCCTCGCAGAACACCGCACCCGTCCATGAGTTTCATTGCACCTTCTCTCATGATATCAAACGCAAGAACGCAAAGCGCTGGAAGGACGGCTTCCTCAAGTTCCACACCTTTAATAACCGTCTCCTCGTCTACGATGAAAGCCGCAACTTTGTACAGGCTGGCTATCACGTTGGCCCGGCCAGCGGCGTGTGTGATGGAGCAGAGTTCCCGCTCGACTACATCCTGGTCGAGGTCGGTCCCCCAATGGGTGTGACACAGACCGACCTCTCCGAGGTTGTCAAGAAGAGGTCGCCAAAGCGCCCCACCCCTCCACGACCTGGCCAGGTCCGTCTAGACTCTCGCCCCTCAACTGCTCAGAGCAATACTTCTCTCCGTTCCCTCGTAGCGAGCTATCCTCAAAGTCGGGTGCAGTCTCCCTACGACCGGAGACTGGCCCACGACCATTCCGCAGATGCACGGCCCTCAAAACGTGCAAGGACGGATGACAACCACAAGCCACTGTTTGAGATTCTGCGGACAACCACGAGTGCCGCACCAAGACTTGTATCAAAGACGCAACCCTCAGCCGCGGGGCAATCTGCAAAAGCAATCCATTCTCGAGCTCCACCTAATCTGCATTCAAGTGCCGGACAGAGCAGATTGAAGATCAAGGAGACTGTAGACCTGACGTTGATCCCGTCTTCCATTGAAGAAACACCTTCGGTTGCAGAAGGAAATGCACAAACCGTGGTACGCCCCAACTCGACCATGAGCTCGCCGATTCAGCCACGGACAGGTAGGCAGTGGATCAGACGTCTTGACGCCAACGGAAAAGACATGCCGATCGTCCCTCCCCCACAATCGCCATCGATGCTACAGCAATCAGCAAAACCGCAACAACTTGGTAAACTGGCGGAAGAAGCGTCAAAGGTACCGGCTGCGATGTTGTCGGTGAGTGGTAGAGCTGCACACCATACTCACCAGGTACTTCGCCAAGCAGTAGAAGGAACAAGCCCAAAGAACATCACAGGGAAAGACTGCAATACTAGTCATAATTCACGAATATCAGGGCCCAAGTCAGCAAATGTTCGACCACCATGTGACGATTCCACATTGTCTAGATTTCCGCCAGAATCTAATTCTAAGGAATCGGTGCGCCCTCCTCCTCAGAATAGGCAGCGTAACCCTTCAGGCGTTACACCTGATGGAAGTGCTCAGCCTGATGCTTCTACTTCACCACCAAAGCAGAATATCAGATCTTTGCGCTTAAAGTCGAGAGGTCCGAAGAAGATGCTGTGTCAGGCAATGGAGATTTTCGATATGCCTCCGCCACCTCCGAAACTCCAGGATTTACCAAGCAACGGGGTAAGCCCAGAGGAGAGCTCTGATGGTACAATGTCAAAACACAAAATCGATGCTCCTGTAGTGGCGTCAGTAGTCGAACGAGCCAAAATCCCAAAAGTCTCTCATAGCGAAGATGTTGAAATTTCAAGTGAGGCGTGTCAGCCTGTTCCGGCCTTACGACAGGACTATTCTCGTTTGGATGCTCAGCTACTTGTTCGGCCGATTGCAAGAAACATCCACCAGGAAAATGAAGAACTTCGTGCCCCGAATGCAGATGAATCTCTCGAAGCATCGGTGTCCGCTCAGCGTCACTCAAGGCCATCCACACCGACGAATCCACACGCCAAATCCGATAGCGTATCTCCACGAAACGTGGCTGTGGAGCCTGAAAGACCGCCACACCACCACCAGAAAGTCACGCCGGTCCTCAAAGATGTGCAAAATAAGGTCTTTGTATTTCCAGCGCCGTTGGTGCAGCCCGAAGCTCGCGCCTCGCTCAAACGTCACCATTCGGATATCTCCCCACTGAAAAGGACAGCAGCACTATCCAACGTCAGAGAAACACCAACGCTGGTCGGCGGGAACGATCTCGGCACAGATGCAGCTGCGCCAGTGCTGACATCTCGACGACGCACACCGTTCCGTCGCCATCAGACTATTGGACACGCACCTATTCCTGTACAGCAGCAACAGACTTCTGCAAGGCCGACAAATTGGGCTCCTGGCGCTAATATTGCCCCGGTGGAGGAAAAGCAGTCCGACAAGGGACCATGGACACGGGAGGCGTGGGATCTGTTTGGTTGGTGTCCTGAGAGCAAGGAGGAGGAGCTGGGTTGGAAATATCTCGATGCCACTTGAAGCATCGCAACTGAATTGCGGAGTTTGCAATAAATGTCTTCACGACCATGGACGGTACAGATTGCAATCACTAGCGAAAGGAGTGAAGTAGCAATAATGCACGAATACCACCCTATTTGATGACCGCTTTTGTCCTCCGTGGTGAGGCAACAAGTCAAGAACAGAAGTAACTAGTGTCCTGAACCAAGACTGCATTGTGCAAAAGAAAGATGTAGAATTCACACTACACATAGGAGATTACGAAATTTTGTCTTGTTGTCGTCGTCATCTAAAGCATCCGTCATCCACGCATGAACTCCATTAGTAATGATCTCCCTCGCCCAACTGCGTTCTGCTTCCACGTATACTCAGACTTCTCCTGCTTGCAGACGCAATGCTAGCCGCCCGAGAGGTGCTGCGATGGTGAAGGTGTCCAACATCGTGCTTGCCTGTTGATGCAATTGTTAATTCGAGGACATGTACGGCATGGTTGACGAGAAGAGAAACTTACCATCACAGCAAGCTCGCACATTTTCTACCTTGCGGGGCGACTGCTGCTGGCTATTGTATCCACTCGGATGCTGAGACAGATTGCTCTGCTCCATGGCTTCTTCCATGGCTGCTTCGCGTCTCCGCTCTTCATCCTGGGCGCGGTTGTCCGTACGTCCCCGTCTGCTCATGCTCCCAAAGCTGTTACTGATCTTACTTGCAAAGGATCCGCGTCTGCTGGGACTGTCCTTGATGGATGCTCCGGATGACGCCTTATTCGACGTGCCCTGAAGAGAAGGGGTCTGTGTCGAATGTTGAGGTAGGGCGGGTTTCTTAAACTCGCCATGTTCGCCAGCTCGCTCGCTGTAGTCAGATGAGGGGATCGTGGGACCCTGGCCTTGTATGGCTGAAGTACGGCTGCTCACAGATGTGTTGGGCATGCGTGCGGTTGATTGACCCACTCTAGTGGAGACGTTGTTGACTGGTCGAGGGCCTTGCGGCGAGGGTGCCGTATGTGAAAAGTTGGGCGCATTGCCGACCCGAGCTGGATTCGACAAAGAATTCACAGATCGATGACGGCGGGTCGACATGCGAGATACTGAACGCAAATGTGGATCGAAATCTGGTAGATCTGCAGAATCAACAGAGCCCATTGTGTTTGATCTTTCGTGGCCTGGAGCGTTGCCAGCAGACTGATGAATGTCCTGCCGCTGATCTCCATTCCCACGTAGGAGAAGGTAAGAAAGGGCGTTGAACCACGTTTCGTGACGGAAACTGGTAGGAGCAGTGAATTTGATGCTGCGTCCAGGTGTCACAACAACAATGCTTTTGGAGTGAAGGCCAGGAGGAATAATGTTGTCATCTCCGATGACACGCACGGCCTCTATTGGTACGCTCTTGGCCTTCAACTCGGCACGTCCTGCTGCGCCTGGATCTTGTGTACTCCAGTACAGTGTACGTGTGTACGGATGAATCCAAAAGAAACGTCGATGCCTATTGTCGCTCATTTCACCTCGACCAGGCTTGCGAGTGTACTTCCACAGGAACTCGCCAATCATTGTTTGGGTAATGGCAGCAATCATACGAGGATCAGTGCCTGGGACATCGTAGCGTTGAGAATAGGTGTTTCCGCCGGGGATGTTGAATCGTTCGTCAAGCTCAGAAGCAAATGATGAGACTGACTCCCGACGCGGCGCCTCTGCGTTTCCGTTCTGTACAGCCGACATTGTTCTGTTGCGTGTTCCACTGGTTTTGAGCGGGCTTTGGGGGTTGTTCAGATTACGAGAAGAGAAACTTGGTGTTCGGGGTCGTAACGCCTGTTGTTGCTGACGCTGTACAGGTGATGCAGGTAGGGGAGGTGGTGCCATACCGTGCGACGAGTTTGTACGAGACGCAGCTGCAATGGCTTCTTTCGCGTCCTGAGGCAGTGGTGGCATTTGTCCTGATGCATCCTTCCCAAGGCTACCGGCGCTGCCGGATGGCCTCAACAGCGGGTGGATATCCGCAATCGAGCTGGGACCACTATTTGTAGTGCGCCCGGGTGATGGAAATTTGTGACTTCCTGAAGTGGGAGAACTGACGGGGCTCGGTCCCACCAATACTGCAGATCTGTTTCGGTCTTTCATCATCTTGTCAATCTGAACTGAGGACAGTGCGGTTTGTGATCCTTCATCGCTCGTGCTCATGCTCTGAGCTTTGGAGCGCGCACTACCGCTGTTGTCAATGCTCTGCTGCCGCCTGTCGGGGGTATTACCGGAGACATCGCGTAGCGGGACACGGCCAGGTGAGGACGGGCCTTGCACAGACGAGTCACGGAATTGTAAAGTCGGCTCAGACCATTGCCCATTCTCAACATCACCCTTGCTAATGTTGTATTTGTCTTCCAATATAGCTGGTCCTGGTGAACCAGCAAACTTGGACCTGAAGGGATCATCCGTAGACTTCTGCCGGCGAGGTTTGACATCACGACCCTCAATGGAGATGGTGAACGGTTCACGCTGTTTCGGTGCTTCAATACGCGGTCGAGACTCATTTGCTGAAGGCAAAGACGTGGCCTCGGCGCTGTAAAGGGTCGGCTTTGCAGCGGGCGGTGCAACTGGTTTGGTGTGTTGAGACTCAATGGCTGACAAGCTTAGGATCTGCCGTTGCTTGACGTTGACTGGAGCTAGCGTAGACTCGACTGATTGTCGGGACGCTTGGTTCTCGGATGTGGATGAAGCATTGCCAAACACTGCGCCGGCAATGCTGCCTAGTATGCCTCCAGAAGCTGCACCAGCACCAGCAGCATCAACAACACTGTGTGAAGCAGGATCTCCGTTGTCGGTCATCGTGCCCATTTCTCGGGTGTCAGACATTTTGAGCACAGAGGCAAGAGTCACAGCAGACTTGGCTTGAACTTCCGGAGAGGCCTGGCGAGAAGCTAGAGAGCGTACCATCTCAGGTGACACATCACGAGATGCCAGAGAGCGCGATGGAGTTCCCGAAGCAAGGCTATCTGTATCGCCAAAGTTGCCCAGCTCAGCGGCCAGATCCATGTTTGACACCTTTTGGCTGTGGTTACTCATGAAGCTTGCAGGTGAGTCGCGCACGCTGGGAGATTCGCTAGCACGATTGATGCTGCGATTCATCCGGATTTTGTAGCGTTGTGGGTTGCTTGGAGGAGTTACCACACTGGCCGCATCATCTTCCTCGTCTGAGGCAGTGCTGAGGAAAGAGGTGCGGTTGGCTGTTTGGGGTCTGCTTTCAATGGAGCGTACAACAGTGCGAACATGAGACGAAGGGCCGCCTTCAGTCTCGGTCAGGTCGTCACTGTCCTCTCCTGCGACACTTTCTGCGGTTGCAAACGCGTCGGTCTCGGTTGCGTTGCCCTTTTCGGTGGCAGTGGCGTAGGCATCGCTATTTTCAGTTGCTGTCGCATAAGCATCGCTTGTATCAGTGCTGTGTTGACTCTGATGGATAGGACCTCTAGCGCTTACAGAGCGCCTAGTGGGGCTGTGCTCATATTCTTCCCAGATCTCTTCCGAAGTATCTTTGCGTCCGCCAAGTTTGTTGGGTTGTGCGGGCTTCTTCGAATCGACCTGTTTGCTTTTGCGAGCGGCGTTTGGCAGTCCGCCATTAACTTGACGAGCCTCGAGCTCGTCTCTAGCGTCCTGCAACATTCGTCTGAGCTCGACCTTTTCAGTCTTCTCGCGGTGAATGTTGTTCTTCAGATTCTGGATCATTCGGTGGGCATGGGTCAAGGAGCTCTTAAGAGTCTCGTGCTCGAGTCCTCCATGTCTGGGTGTTGCCTTGGTTGGAGAGGGCGGAGGTGAATTCTCCGGCGTGACATTGTCATCTCCATTCAGAGCTTCCACTTCGGTGCCATCTGCGCTGCTCTCTTGGTCGGACCTGATGCGGTAAGCAACAGCGCGCGCTAGCTCCTTGTTCTGGCCAGTGAGCTCGTCGATCTTCTTTGTCAACGCTGCATGTACAGCTTCATGCGAGGACGCGGCATGACGAAGGCCGTTGATCTCTGTATCGTGGTACTTCTGCAGCGCAGCATGATCATCGCTCAGACGATCATGCGATTGCTTGATGTCCTCGAACTCACGTTGTGCAGACGCATGGTCAGCCTTGGCTGCCTTGAGGGCTTGGGTGAGCTTTTCTTCACGGTCTGCCGCGTCTCTGGCTTGAGTGTTGAGGTCCTGGACCTGCGTTTCGAGGTTCCAATTTTCGTCCTTGAACTTTTCCTCGTCATCATCGAGGTTGCGCAGGCGTGCCTGGAAGGCATCCGAGTCTGCTTGGAGGAGAGTGTTCTCATGATTGGCTTTCCGTAGCGCGTCTTCCTTCTCTGCAATGACGGCTTGGAGGCTACGGACCTGGCCGAGGAGTGATGTGCTGATCTCCGTGGCAAACTCAATGTCGTGTACTCGGTTGCCCGAGCTTACACGTTTATTCTTCGATGGAACCTGCAGCTTTGCCGGGGTAGCGCGCGCATCGCCACCGAATACGGTTGGGGTGCCAGTCACATCGTTGACTTCGCTCACGTAGCGATTCCTGGGTATGAAGGCGCGAGCAGTCTCTCTGCCAATGTCGTTCCACTCGCGCTCCAGCTCAGCAAGCTTCTGCTGCAGGTCGGGGGTGATGTCCTGGCCATCCTGCTGCTTCTCGACTTCGCGAAGGCGGTCGGCCAATTGCTTCTTCTGGTTCAGGAGTGTTGTGCCAAGACGAGAAGCATCCTGTATTCTTCTGTCGGTGTCGGCAATGTGCGCCTCTAGAGCGTGACGGGCCTGGGTGGGCGAGCCGGAAAGAAAGATGGAGGGCGAGTCACGTTCCGCCACCCTCTGCGCTTGCGATTTGCTTGGCGTGGTTGTCAAGAATGGGTCATCCTGGCCAGCAGGCATCGTGGGCGGTTGTTCGAGAGCCATCATGGAACTGACCATGCAGTGCGATGGATCACGGGTCCAAGGAGGGATGTGGGAGGTGCGGTGGCCGTGCGATAATGCAGAGAGGGGAGAATGGCACCGGGGCGGGTCGCGCGCCGAGTCCAAGGAGCGTCCGGTGAATCACAAGCTGTGTGTGAGATGCGCGCAGGTCGGGGATGTCGCACGTCGGCCCCGCTGAGCAAAAATCCTGGTAGATGTCGGAGCGCAAGACGCGTGGGCCTGGAAAGCGGGGAACGGGATGTCGACTCCTGGAAAGGAGAAGGAACGGCAGGGATGCCGAAGCAAGAAGGCAAGGGCAAGCGCACTCTGGCGCGCCTCGGTAGAGAATAGGAGAGACGAAGCAGAAGAGAGAAAACGAAGGACACGAGCGTGCGAGTTGAGGAGGAGTAGGAAGGAAAACGGCGGCCAATGTTGATTCGGAGCCGGAGGGGAAAGCCAGAAACGTAAACATGCCACGGAAGCTGCCGTGTCTTATCTAATCCATCAGCCCTATGTCATCTGGCGCCTTCCACGAGGCTCGTCCGCAATAATTTCATAATCAATCCGCCACAGAACACCCTCATCCTCCTGATATATTCGGTGTACACATACACATTGACTGTCCTCTTTCAAACACACTTCCCAACATACCCATGGCAGACACCGAGTCAGCGCCGCCGGTAGCCCTGTTCAAGAAGCGCGCCGGCAAGACCAATGCTCGCAAACGCCCCGCAACGCCTCCCCCACAGAACAGCGACTCCTCCTCCGAAGCATACTCATCCGCCGACGAAGCAACTGGCGCACGCCAAGCGAAGCGCCGACGAACAGGCGGCGTCGCAGCCGGGTCCTCGGCCACCGTCGTTCGCCGCCCCGAAGACACGCAGACCGAGCTCAAGCCCACGCAGTTCCGCGCGTCCAGCACCACCGACATCCACGATACCAACGACGCCACCAAAGCCGCCGACTGGTACGACGAAAAGGCGCTGCTAGGACGCTCGTCCCACCCCAAAGCCGCTCTTTCACAGCAACAGCAGAAACAAGCCAGCGACGGCACCTACAAAGGCGCCGCCGCCTACACGACACACATCCAGCGCTCACAGGCCTCGCTGGAGAAGAAGTCCAGCATCGGCCCCATCAAAGCCCCGCCGAGCAACATCCGCACCATCACCGTGACCGACTTCGCGCCCGACGTGTGCAAGGACTACAAGCAGACCGGCTTCTGCGGCTTCGGCGACTCGTGCAAGTTCCTGCACGCCCGCGAGGACTACAAGCAGGGCTGGGAGCTCGACAAGGACTGGGAGAAGGTCAACACCGGCAGAAAGCCCGCGGCCGGCACGGTTGTCGGCCGCGCCGACCGCAGCGCCAAGCTGGGTGGCGAGAGCGACGACGACGAGGATGCCATGCTCGAGGGCATTCCGTTTGCGTGCATCATCTGCAAAGAGCCCTACAAGAATCCCATTGTCACGCGGTGCGCCCACTACTTTTGCGAAAAGTGCGCGCTCGATCGATACCGGAAGAACCCCAACTGTGCGGCGTGCGGTGAGGGCACCAACGGCGTCTTCAACTCGGCCAGAGGGCTGAAGAAGATTCTGGATCGGAAGCGCGAGAGGGCGGCGCGGCGGAGGGAAAAGGCCATAGAGGCGGGCGAGGAGGTGAGCAGTGAGGGCGAAGAGTAATCCTGAGGGGAACATTTGACGACGCGCAACATCAGAAACAAAAGCAAATGAAGGACATATGTGCATAAAGACACGGAGAAAGGCATTGCTCATTAGAGAAGACATATTTACACGTGGACATGGGCGGCGCCTTATCCTCTGCAGCCTTTTGTTCCCTTTCTTCTCGTACAAATCCACACAACGCCGTAATCCATGCGCTTGCCAACAGAATGATTCGAGAGGAAGCAGGTTCATCGTCATCGTCAGGACCGACGCCGAGACTGCTAGTCCGGATTGCGGATCTCCAACGGCCGGGAGTAATCTTGGTTGTCTTGCAGGGTGCCAACGCTGGTTCGGCTGGCATTCTGCTGCGCGAACAGCGCGTTGGGGTTCAGCCTCTGGTCCACAAACAGTGGCCTCGACCTTCTGTTCTCAGACATCTGGGAGTCAGAGCCTAGGGTGCCGGCCGAGGCAGGCCCCGCTCCAGAGCCAAAGGCCAGGCCACTAGTTTGCAGCCGTGGAGGCTGTGCGCCCAGGTTTGGTTTGGTGCTTCCGCTTCGTAGCAAGCCGGCCTTGCTAAGAACGCTTGTATTGCGCCTGATGCCTCCCTCGTGGTCATTGCCGCTACGTCTTCTCCTCCAGCAGCAGAAAAACAAAAACACTCCGACCAAAGCCGCGCCGGCTAGAGCGCCGATGGTTATACCGGCGACGGCGCCGTTGGATAATCCCTGCCTGTGAGTGATGGGAATGTCCTGTTGGGTCGACGGTAAGCCTGGCGAGGTCGGAACGGTGGTCACGTAGTTTGTGACCACACCGCCGGCGACGGTGACGATTTGGATGGAAGTGACGGGAGTTGGGGTCCATGTCGAGGAACTTTGCCGCGATGATGTTGCTGAAGTGGGAGCAGGTTGGGTCGTCTGTAGGAGAAAGTTAGCGAATTCCGAAGCAGTCTATAGTTCGGTTGACTTTTACGATGCGCGAGTGGTGTAGCGACGATGTGATAGTAAAGAACAAGACAAGAACAAGAAAGCCACAGAGGACTCGAGGCAAGACTTACGATTTGGGTGCTCTGAACGACATTGACGCTGGTCTGAACGACTAGGCTGGTGTCCGGGTCCGCTGACGGCGAGTAGAATGAGAACGGTGGGCTAGTCTCGGCCTGTTGACTGCCTCCACCGCCAATGGTGCCAGCGGGGGCTGGGCCTTCAGCAATGTAGCCATAGACGCCGCTGCCGCCGCAAAGCTCGTCGGGGTAGCCGAAGCAGGGGCTGTTGCAAACGGCGGCGAAGAGCTGCTGGGAGGGAGCGTAGTCGGAACACCAACAGTTCTTGCCTTGAACGACGCCGAAGGCACCTTGTCCGTTGCAGGTGTCTTTGCATTTGCCGGCGGACATGAAGTCGTCATACAAGGGGGTGCTATTAGCGCCAGTGTTGGATGGAGAGCAGAAGGTCTGGTCGACGGCTGACACGCATGTGGCGAGGAATAAAAGAGCAACGCCAGAGGCTGTCAGCAGCCGCCGTAGCGCCGGCATTGTGGTTGACATGGCAGTATGGTGTGTGGAATTAAAATGGAGTGCTGAAGCAAGTGTCAGTTACAACAGAATGCCAGAAGCGCCAACGAGTGAGGGTGATGGACGCAGGCCGGGCAAAAAGAGAGCAGGGTGAAGACGTACGTTTCTTCAATGGAACATGAGGAGCTGTTCAAGGGGATCGAAACCGGGTATATGCAGCCTTGTCGAAGTCGACGCAAATGACTAGATGGTGTTCGGGGGGAGATTGGGGTTGTTTTGCTTTTAAGAGAGTCCGGTGCAAGGATTATCGATCGCGGTGCGAGGAGCCGGGGGGAAGAGAGTCTCCGATGGAAGAGAGGTGGTGGTGGGAAAGGATCAATATGTGATTGCGGAACGTTGAAAGACGTGTAAAGCCTTGTGGAAAGTGTCAGCGGTTGGGCCGTTGCTGGGTGGCAAGTGCAGGAAAAGCGTGCTTGAGAATATACGCGTGAAGTTGAGAGG
Source organism: Carpinus fangiana (assembly GCA_006937295.1). NCBI lineage: Eukaryota > Viridiplantae > Streptophyta > Magnoliopsida > Fagales > Betulaceae > Carpinus > Carpinus fangiana. The sequence continues at coordinate 62,140 of VIBQ01000107.1, read as the reverse complement.
CAACGTACAGTCGGGTGCTGGATGCAGTTGGGGCGTGGTTTCCGTGATGTGTTCGTGGCTGCCGCTGGCGTTAAGCGGGTGGGTGGGTGCGCGCGGGCGAGGCAGGGCGCATGCGTGGGAGACACAAGGCGAGTGAGGGTCGTAACGAAGGCAAAGGACCAGCCTCGGCAAAATAGTGTCTCGGCGTGAAGGGCAAGACGGACGAGCGTCAGATAATGTTAGGCTGGCGGGCGAGGCGAGACGCGAAGCCAGAGAGAAAAAAGGGCTTTGGGCGAAGGTTTTGGTGGGGATCCGGACGGAGCTGAAGAGAGGGCAGGGAGGGGCCCAAGGGGAAAGAAGCAAAGAATCAGGGAAAGCCGACCAAACGAGGGTGTCGAGCGAAGGGGAAGAAGGAAGCAACAAGCGGAAGGAAGAGAGAGACAGAAGGGCCGCGGTCGTGAACTAGAGGATAGCAGCCCAAGGACACAGATGGGTGGGAGATGGGAGATGGGAAGGGGATTGGGGATTTGGGGGGGGGGGGGGGGGGANGGGGGGAGGGACACATGCGGGCGGCCCGGCGAGAGCGCTGGACACGCCATGACAATGGCCATTGGACACCGTTTGCAGGACTATTTGGCAGCCGTTGACGGGCGCCAGCAGATTGTCGCCATTGGCCAAGGGCTCTCGCGCACCCTCCCCCATGCACATTGGCTCAGCATTAGCCCTTAAATGATCTAGTCATAGCCAGGCCGAGATGGATGGGTGGGTGGATGGATGGATGGTGTACCATGCCTCTCTGCCCAGCCGGGAGTGGAAAACATCGATGACCGCTGGTGCCGGTTTGCACACAATCTCAGACTGGCTGGCGTGGACTTTCTTGCTTCGACACAGAGACACAGAGACACAGAGACACAAAGCCGCACAAACGCCCCGACTGGCCAGCACGCGGGTTGCGCTGGGCGATGAAAACACTCGTGGGGCCCCTTCGACCATCTCCTGCACGCGCGGATCGCCACGGCCGGTTTGTACCTGTGTCTTAGTACCGGCATGAGTAGGAACGATGCGATCGACTTTGGCCATCCAAACCTAATCTCCCGTTGCCCTCTGTTGCTGTCTGCTTGCCGATACTTCCCTCTCCTCCTCCTCCTCCTCCTCCTCCTCCTCCCGTGTCTGTCCTGTTTATGTTCCGCATCGACATGTCGTCACCGCAGCGCTGTCCGCATCCTGGCGCCCTGGCCTGACTCGCCGCCTGCAGCCAACTCAATCTTATTTCCACGTGTACCCCTGCATCCTTGAGACGCCACCGCACCATCTGTGATGAACTCCAACCCCAATCTGCATGACCTGCTATGCTGTGTGCATGTACATTCACTCGCATGCACAGGCCAGTCGATGGACGCGATGGAAGTGCATCGGCTATTTACTTCTGTGCAGGTCTTGCCCTTGGCCTTGGTCTTGGCTTGACCAATGTTTACATACAAAATCGTGCATTGCAAATAATTTCAGATTCACAGGCTTCCATGTAATATGAGTATTGAGCTTCTCTGTAGCTACCCCCCTGTCTGTCACACCAGAAAGCGTATTTGAACTGCAGCAGAACACTACCCTCCACCCTGCGCTCAGGCTGCGGCCGCGGCTGCCTGCTGGCCAAACTTCAGAAAGTCCGTCTCGACGCCGACACGCTCCTTGCCGAGCAGGTCCTGCAGCAGGGGCGTCGGCTTGCTGTCGCGGTTGGGCTTCAGCTGCTGCTGCGTCTTGTGGTACGTCCGCACCGCGTCCATGTAGCTGTCGAACAGGTAGGAGCTGTCGGTCGGGCCGCCCTTGGCCTCCGGGTGGAACTGCGTGCTGAAGATGGGGCGCGTCTTGTGGATCATGCCCTCGTTGGAGCCGTCGTTGAGGTTGACAAAGTACTCCTTCCACTCGTCGGGCAGCGTCTTGGCGTCGACCTGGTAGCCGTGGTTCTGCGACGTGATGTGGCACTTGCCCGTCGTCAGGTCCAGCGCGGGGATGTTGTGCGCGCGGTTGCCGTACTTGAGCTTGCTCGTCGTCGCGCCCGACGCCAGCGACAGCAGCTGGTGGCCCAGGCAGATGCCGAACACGGGCATCTGCGACGAGTCCATCAGGCGGCGCAGGTGGTAGATGGTCTCCTGGCAGTGGGTGGGGTCGCCGGGCCCGTTGGAGATGAAGACGCCGTCAAAGTGGTCCGCGATCTTGTGGATCGGGTAGTTGTAGGGGAAGACGGTGATGTGGGCGCCGCGCGACACGAGCGAGCGCAGGATGTTCTCCTTGACGCCGCAGTCGATGACGGCGACGTGCATGTCACCGTGGGGCGAGGCGACGTGGAAGGGCGCCTTTGTGCTGACCTTCTTGACCAGATTGATGCCCTCGGGGTCGACGTAGGCCTCGTCCTCGTCGGCGTCGTACTCCTCGCCCACGGTGATGCGGGCCAGCGAGCTGCCGCGCTCACGCAGGTAGGTGACGATGGCACGCGTGTCGACGCCGGTGATGGCGGGCACGCCTTCTCGGGCGCACCACTCGCCGAGCGACTCGACGGCGGTCCAGTGGCTGTACTGCTCGGCCACGTCTGCGACGACGACGCCAATGGTCTGCATGTGGGGTGACTCAAAGTAGCGCAGCAGGCCGTACTCGTCGCGGTCCATACCGGGCACGCCGTAGTTGCCGATGAGCGGCTGGGTGAAGACCAGGATCTGGCCGCGGTAGGAAGGGTCGGTCAGGGACTCGGGGTAGCCGACCAGGGAGGTGGTGAAGACCGCTTCGCCCGAGATGTTGGTCTTTGCACCGAACGAGCGGCCAGTGAACATGGGCCCATCCTTCGTTGGGGGTTAGCAAGCGGCAACTTTCGGCGAGGGGGGAAAACGGAAAGCGGGTGCGTACCTTGATGGTGAAGAGGGCGCGCTCCTTGGACACGGGAGTAGCTCTGGTGGTGGGCTGGGGCATCTGGCGGCTGGTGCTGCCTTCGACGGTGGCCATGAAGCGGGCACGGGCTTTGAGAGGGCTGGCACGGGCCATTGGCCTCAGAGCCGAGGGTTTCGCGAATCGAGAGAACATGTCTCAATTGGTCCGAGAGTGTATATGGTGGTAGCGATGTGCTGTCGTGTGTGTGTGTGTGTGTGTGTGTGTGTGTGTGGGAGTAATTGGATGTAGTGGGGGTCGCTTGAGGAGCTTGCGGAAGGCTCGAATCTAGCACACAGAGGCCTTCCACAGGTGGTCTATTGCGAGGGAGACGGCGTTAGGAGAAGACAAGGGCCATGGACAAAGGGACAGGCATGCACGCTTGCGTACCAGAGATGTAGTCCTGCGGTGAAGGTTCGCAAGTTAGCACGGGGCGCTGGCCGATTGTGACATAAACGGCGTGGGTTGGGGTGCAGCCCGTTATCGCGGACGACTAACCTGGGATGTGAAGATAGACACACGCATGAACGCGGCGGAGGCGAGAGGGCTCTGTGGAAGCTTTCAGCAGGCTCCGGAGGTGCAGAGCAGAGCGTCAAGGGCAGTCGACGACAGCGCGGAGGGTTCAAAAGGCGGTGGAGGGAAAAAAGTGGGAGCAGAGTCACGGCGGGCACGAAGAAAGCAAAGCGTGTGTGAAGAGATAGATAGGGCCGCGCGCCGGTGCGAGCCGTGACGTTTTGCAGCCGCCGAAGCTCGGCCAGCTGCCCAAAAGAAAAATTCTCCAGCAAACGCCTGCATTCCCTGCATGCCTCTGGAAGGAAAAAAAAAAAAAAAAAAAAAGGGAAAAAGGAAATAGGGCGCAGATGAGAAAGCAGACCATGGTCATTGGCTCTACTTTTGCGGTCTCGATTCCATGCTTACCCTCCCTCTCTCTTCCCCTTACCGTCACCGTACAGTCCTCGTTTGGATAACGGGTGTTCCAGAGTCAGTGCCTCACACGAGGAGATGGTAGTAAATCAAAAACTCCGCATGCATGATATGTCATTTCGTTAGTTTACTTGAATGCGCCTTTATTTATTCTTTCATTAGTTCATCTATTCCTTCGCAAGGGAATATGTCCATTCCTCCATTCGTTCATCTATTCCTCCACACATGCATCCATTCACTTATTCAGCTGTGCATTCATTGAACAGTTGATTCATTTGTGCAGTCTTTGATTCATTCCTTCGTGCAATTCTTCATGCATTCATTCAGACATGCCTTCCTCCATCCCTTCACGCAGGCATCCATCCACACAAGCCGTGATCCACTCCTTCACACAGCCGTTCACTCTGGCGCCGCCTCGTCCGTCCCCTTCTCGGCGCCCTCCCTCCGCACCCGGGCCCCCTCCTTTAGCGACGCCCACCGCTCGCGATACCTGACCACCACAGTCTTGAGCTTGGCGTTCTCGCGGGCCTGCTGCTCCATCTCCTTCTGCATCGTCTTGAGCTGCTCCTCCATCTCGCGCACCCTGTCCTGGTTTGGCGATGGAGGCGCCACTCCTCGTGCCCCTGAACTGCCGGTCGAGGGTTGGAGCGAGCGGATGCTCTGCTGCATCGCTGCCGTCTGCTGCTGCGCGCTGCTCTCCCACATCCACAGCCGTTTGCTGAGGTTGTCCGTGAGCGACTTCAGTGATGCATTTTCCATTTCGAGTTCCTCGGCCGTTTTGTTGGATGTTGGTGTCGCCCGTGCGCCATGCCGGCTCAGCTTCGGCGATGTGGGGGACTCTCGTGCATCTTCAAACATGTCGTCTTCATCCGCCTCGTCGGCGTAGGACTGGATGCGTCGGTGATCCCGCGCCCCGCTCGGCACCACGTAGAAGCTCTCCTGCGGATTGCCGACTGGGCCCCCATCTGCCTGAATTGCTCGCATCGCAGCCTTTGAGTATATCGAGCTGATGTCTGGCCCTTCACCTGACTTCTTCCTGTGGTGAGACGTGCCCGGACTTTCCGCCTCTTGCTCTGCCTGCGCCTCGGCCACCAACGGCAACCCGGCAAACGCCAGGGGTGCCGATAGCTTAGACCAGAGGCCTTCGAAGCCGCTGTAGAATCTTTGAAACGCATCGTCGTCGTGCGTCTCATTTCCGCCCTGGCTAGCAGCCGGATTTGCCTTGCGATAACCTTCTTCTTGGTGCTGTGCTATCGACTGACGTAGCTTCGAGGGACTGCTGAGCTCTTTGGCCAGCCGTGCCGTAGCCCTGTCGTCTGCCGCTTTTGTCTTCATGTGCCGTTGTGGAGCGGTTGGGATGCCGCGTGCGGACGCGAGGTTGCTGACAATCGCAGAGGGCGGCGGGCGGGCCTGGCGCCGCTCCAAGACAGGTGATGGTCGTCTTTTGGGCGTCTCGGGTGCGGGTACTGGCCCTGCCGCGTCGTTGTATGTGGAAGCCTCGACATCGTATGTCGAATCATCTATGCGGGGCTTGGCTCGGGGCTGGACTAGGATGGCAAGCCGTCGGTGTTCCTCCTCGAGCAACTTGAGTACGCGCAGGGCTTCGGGGTCTTGAGTGTGTAACGCCGATTTGGCAAAATCGTCTGCGGCTGTCGTGTGCTTTTCTACAGCAGCCTGTATGGAGCGGGGCGCGGAGTGTGTTGCCTCGCGTGCGTGTGCGTGTGCCTGGACGGTGTCAGTCAGGAGCTTCCCCTGGAATGGTGACGAAGTGCGTCTTACACTTGTTAGAGGAGCTGTCTCCATGCGTCGTCGCCAAGCAGTGGCAGTACCATCAGCTGCAGATGATAGGTCGTGAATGGGAATTGTGTTACTGCTTCATGCTATACCACATGGACAGGCGCGGAATCACCGCAGCCTACGTCACGCGCCGCAGAAAAGTGAGAGCATGTGATGGCGACGTGCATGCGTTTTGTTTGCTGCTTCGCCAAAACATGCTCTCACTTCTGAAGCTGAGCGCACCACTGTACACAGCCAGAGCGAGCACCCCGCGCCTTCGTCTGCTCGCGACGAGCAACACCACCCAGCTCTACTGCTCTCTTCACACCCAACACCGTCCGCCTGGGAAGCCCTCAAGTTGACTACCCCAATGGGCGCGCTGGTTCCTACGCCCTCTTAGTTGGCCCCTCTTCAGTCCTCCTCGCAAAGTTCCCGTCATGGACATCCAACGCGCTGACTTTGCCGAGAAGCTGCCGACCATCTTGAAGCACATCTCCGAGGCCCACTTCCTGTCTTTTGACCTTGAGCTTTCTGGCATCCCCGACCAGAGGCGAAACCGAGGAAATGGCCCCAAAAGCCTGGCTGAGCGGTACAAGGAGCTCAAGATAGCTGCAGAAACCTATCACATCCTTCAGGTAGGCCTCACCTGTGTCGAGGAAGACAGGACGAATGCAAAGTATGTCGTTCGCTCTTACAATTTCAACATCAGCCCGCTCGTCGATGAACAGCTGGACCTGGACCGCGACTTCACCTATTCCACCTCGGCCGTCTCATTCCTCCTGCGCCACAGCTACAATATGGCATCACCGTTTGCTGCCGGCATACCCTACCTAACACGCGCTGAGACCCACCCTGCCATGGAGAATGCCTTAGCTCGCTGGGACAAACAGGCCATTCCAGATATCAAGATCAAGGCAGACGACACAAAGGCCCTGAATTTCATGAAGCGAGTCCGCAAAGAGGTCGACATCTGGCAAAAGACCAAACTCCCACACAAGGACTATTACGACATCGTTGGCGTGCCTGTACAGGATGGAGACACTACTGATGCCACGTCCCTCAACCGTTTCGAGAAACGCCTCGTACACCAGATAGTCCGTGCCGAGTATCCTACCCTCCAGACATTCAGCCGCACCGAAGGTGTGCAGGTGCAGCCGCTTGATGAGGAAGAGCAGAAGAGAATAAAAGAAACTCTTCAGCAGCGGCTTAACAACACACTCTTCAACCAGGTTGGCTTTCGATGGGTAGCAGAGGCCATGGCGGGAGGCGACTTATTTGGCCTGGACTTGGACGCGCTTGGCTACATTCAAGGGGAGAATGAACCCAAGTCTAGAGAGGCTTTTGAAAGAAGAATCAACACCCTTCGCAACACTTTAGCAGAAAGAAAGAAGGTTTTGATTGGCCACAACTGCCTGCTTGATTTGATATACTTTTTCAAGACCTTTTATGGTCCCTTGCCTGAGACCGTGGAGGAATTTCAGCAGCAAGTACATCTCATTTTCCCGCTCTTGATCGATACCAAGTACCTCTCAACCAATCCTGGGAGTGCGGATGCTCTACGATTCCGGAGCTCGCAGCTTTGGCAGGTGGAGCAAGCCCTCACAGAGCTCGAAGTGCCGGTGTTCGAGAATGGCTCCGAGCATGCTTCATACGAAGACTCCGAACAGTACCACGAGGCGGGGTTTGATAGTTATATAACCGCCAAGGTGTTTCTGAAGTTGGCCGCTAAGATTGCTTCTGAGCATCCACAGACTTGGACGTTGGCTGATGCTAGTAGCGCACTCCAGGACAAGGACCAGCGTTCCTCTCCTAGTTCAGCAATACCTTCGAAATCCGAGCAGATCAAATCTACAGGATTACCTAACAAAATCTTTCACAAAAACCCCTACGACGGTCTGGCAGATCTGGAAGATGAAGAAGACGGGGGTGTAAATCTCTCCTCGCGAATACCGCCAGTCGCTGAGAATCCAGCTTCAACGTCTACAACAGTTCCTGCGTCAAGTCATGCGCTCCCTGAAGGAGAGCTAGATGCGCTGACCCGCTCGGTGCACGAGCTACGGCTTAGAAGCGATGTAGGAGCGGGCAGTCTACCAGGCTTGATTCCGCGCTGGGACGAGCCCTTCTGGCGAGAGTTTGGAAACAAGTTGCGAGTATATGGCACCGTGGAGGAAATGTGCGACTTGACCGAAGGCCTTGAAGATGTTGGCAAGAAAGTGGAATCACCGACGGTGGACGATGCACTCGTTGATACCACGGAGTCGAAGAAGAAGCGAAGAGGCTCCATCCTGGGCAGCCTCAAGGACGTTGTTGGTAAGATATTCTAAGCAGCATACATTGCGGCGGCTAGTTTGCGGAGGTTACCGTAATATGACAATTAGAAACAGTTCATAACCCTTACTCAAACTCCAGTTGATATGCTCTAGCGACGCCTCAACATTGGCGCAGCATACCTCCATCCAACCCCAGCAGCGACAGCGGCAACGCCTACGGCACCGAAAATACCCAAGGACCGATCACTGACATAACTCTCCTCCCTGACCCTTCCAATGTACTTCTCGCGTCCGCCTTGAACCAGCTCGCCGCCCTCGTAATCGTCCCAGCAGACTTTCTCCAGCGCCTTTTGATAATCAATCACCGTACCGCTCCAGTTGTTCGTGATCAACCCAGAACGTGGGTCCTTGTACCAACTATTACACGCCGGGTCGGCAAAGCTGCTCGTCGCCAGGTCCTGCTGCAGCTGTGCATTGTAGGCATCCACAACCGCCTGCTTGGGCACAAGCGCCAGGCCAACGCCAGAACTGGCCACCCCATGGCCTCGAACACCTTTGCCCGGGGCGCGCCTCTCCAGCACGGCGCCGACTAGAGCCGAGATGTAGCGGCTCTGCGTCTCGATCATCAGGATGATGCTGTTGTGCCCGAGGTTGGTGTTGGGCCCGTACAGCATGCCGAAGTTGGGCAGCTCGGGCACCGCGACGCCCTTGTACGCCACGGCACCGCGGCTCCAGACGTCGGCGAGCGGCGTGCCGTGGCGCCCGGTGATCTTGATGGGGTGCATGAACTCGACGGTGCGGAAGCCGGTCGCGCAGACGATGAGGTCAAAGTCCTGCAGGTTCTCGCCGCCGTGGGTGGCCGTGACAGCGATGCCGGTCTCTGTGGCGCGTGCGATCGGTCGCGTCTCAAGGTGCACGTTGGGCATGGCGAGCGCGGGGTAGAAGTCGTCGGAGATGCAGATGCGTTTGCAGCCGGTCGCGTAGCTGGGCGTGAGGTGCTTGCGCATGTCGGCATACGCGGCGCCAGGCAGTGCTGCCTCCATCTGCTCGAGGCAAAGCGACTTGAGTAAAGCCGAATACTCGGTGTCAGGCGCGCGGATTGCATCGAAGAAGCTTTCGCGAAAGTCCATCATGGCCGCCCGCATGCGCTGGCGTACAAGGGGGGCGTAGCTCAGCACGGTGCGCTTGATTGCAGAGACGTCTTCGTCTTGACGGGGCACGATCCAGTTCGCAGTTCGCTGGAAGACAGTCAAATTCGCCGCCGTCTTTGCGAGTTCAGGGATAATTTGGACAGCTGTGGCGCCGCTACCGACGATGGCAATCTTCTTGCCTACAGTATCGTAGCCCCAGTCCCAGCGAGCCGAGTGCATCGTCTTGCCGGCAAAAGAGTCAAGTCCAGGGATGGAAGGCCACTGTGGCATGTTGAGCTGACCAACGGCAGAGACTAGAAAGTCAGACGTGATTGTGTACTGCGACCCATACTCGGCGTCCTTGCCACCAGAAACTGTGACAGAAGTCTTCCATTGCGCTGTAACGTCGTCCCACCTGGCTTCCTCGACCGTGGTGTTGAAGCGAATATACTTGTACAGATTATACCTCTGAGCAGTGGTGATGAGGTAGTCGAGAATTTCCTCTTGGCCAGGATACAAACGCGTCCAGTCTGCCTTTTGTTCGAAAGAGAAGCTGTAGAGCAGAGACCAGACATCACAGCAGCAGCCAGGATACTTGTTGTCATGCCATGTGCCGCCAACGCCACCACTCTTTTCCACGATGATGAAGTTTTGACATTGGTTGCGCTTGATGAGATCAATGGCCATGCACATGCCTTTTCTGAACATTAGTTGCAACTCGAATGGGCACACTTCGCTGGTGAGGGCTTACCAGAGATGCCAGCTCCAACAATCACCACCGCTGCGCTCGTGTGGTCCTTGTTGCCTACAGGCACTTGCGGCCATGGCTTGGATTCAATGGTCATGGTTGCAGGTAGGCTGATGAGATGCCACAATTTGCTATTCTAGACTATTCACAGCCAACATGATGTAGTATAGATGAATGCCAAGATGAGGGGAGTAGAGACGGGCGGCTCAGCTGCGTATACACCTAGCATGCTTCGGCAGCTGCGGCAATGCTTCGGCTACAGACATGGTTGGTGTTGGGGGAGCATGGGGGCAGCATGCCAACTTGGTAGTGCGGTACCCCCAGTGACTAGTGCGCCACTGGGCTGGCGCCAGGAAGGCGGGGTCTCCCGATCTCGAGTGTCAGTCAATGCTTCTGCGCCTCAGGTGCAGCAACATCGGGCGCACATGCAGTCAAACCCCCAGCTGTGCTTGAGTAGCTTTTTCCTGTCCTCGGACGGTAAATGCTTTTCGTCGCCGCCAAGATAGGTGATGCACAGCTCTTCGCCCACGACAATGTCTCTTGATGCCGAAAAAGTCCAAGTCTTCCCCGCTCGTTGCTTCTTCATGTTGGGCGCGCAGCTGTGATTCCAGTAGCTGGCAAGAGGCCACAGGCCATAACCAAAGCATTCGCTCCCTGCATCCCCCTCTTCGCCACCTTCGTCCAGTGACCGTATGCCGAAAATGTTGTGCACGCTGTGCGAGTGTAGTGAGCGGACAAATGTTTGCGTGAAGTTTGAGGCAATACCTCCAGGGATGGCGGTAAGCAGAAACGTATATGCTTGGATGTGATTGGTAAGATCGCCATACGTGTATGGTTGTTCATCATTCGCAAGGAGCTCCACATTGGCCCAAGCTTCTGGGCTACGCGCAGCTTGCATGCACCCTTCAAACATATACCAAACGATTGAGGGATCTGCACAGTGGCTGCTCCTGGCCGTCTGCCATGCACGGCGCATAGCCTTGCTTGGTATAGAAGACATGCGGCAGGCCCGGATCAGCTCCGCCGCCTCCTCTGACGCATGCCAGAGAGCATTGACTTCCTCGCCTGTCGGTCGGCGGTCGTTCCCCAACACTACATCTGCAGAGACGACGCTCTTCTTCTTAAGAAGCAATTTCTGTATCTCTTCGCGTGCAGATTCTGCATCGGGGGCGGCCTCACGCTTCCATTCCTCTGAACAAGCATTGGAACAAAATGCCAACCCTTTTGCACTGTCTCGCACCTTCAAGGTTCTTCCCCGATCATAAGCAAAGCATTGGGCGCATACCTCCTTTATGTAGTCGTTGTATATGACGTGGGACGCAGTCAGGGATGTTTCGAATAGGGTGGTATTCCTTGGAATGTCTTGCAATGCAAAAACACCCCGTCCAGATGCCGCACTCGCACGAACCTCAAAGAGGCTTGATCTGGGGAAGCCATTGCTGGCTTCAGGAGCCGCGAGCATGGAGTGCCTGAAGGGCAGGACAGAGAAGAAACTGGCATGCCAATGGGCTGTCTATGCACGCACCCCGGCCTCTTCCTCTCGGACACTATGCACCCCATGGCCGACAGCCGAAGAAGATTGGCTCACTACTGTTCCGATCCCGCTTGCGACAGGCACGAAAACCGTCACTCTTCCATTCCACTTCGCCAGACGTACCGGCAATATGTCAGGCTTGCGAGTGCTCGTCCCCATCAAGCGGGTGATTGATTATGCCGTGCGTTGCTTCCGGTCCAGTCGAGCTTCACGCCTGCACTGACACCTCCCATCACAGATCAAGCCCCGCGTGAACAAGACCAACACAGGCGTCGAGACCGCCGGTGTCAAGCATAGCATGAATGCCTTTGACGAGCTGACCGTCGAGGAAGCCGTGCGCATGCGCGAGAAGAAGTCGCCCCAGATTGCCGACATTCTGGCCTTCAGCGCCGGGCCCGCAAAGGCGCAGGACGTTCTGCGCACAGCCATGGCCATGGGCGCCGACCGAGGCATCCACGTACAAGTTGAGGAGAGCGAGGCCCAGGGCGGCATTGAACCACTTGCCGTCGCCAAGCTGCTCAAGAAGGTCGCTGAGGAGGAGAAGAGCGACCTGGTCCTGCTCGGTAAGCAGAGCGTCGACGATGACGCCGGACAGACGGGCCAGATGCTCGCCGCGCTGCTTGGTTGGCCCCAGGCGACCCAGGCTAGCAAGATCGAGCTCGAGGAGAAGGACGGCTCAATGTGGGCGACAGTCACAAAGGAAGTGGATGGCGGAGCGGAGACTGTCAAGGCAAAGCTGCCCATGATTGTCACGGCTGATCTCCGGTTGAACGAACCGCGTTACGCGAGCTTACCCAACATCATGAAGGCCAAGAAGAAGCCACTGGAGAAGAAGAAGCTGAGCGACTACGGCATAGAGTTGCAGCAACGATTGAAGACTGTCAAGGTGGAAGAGCCTGCGCCAAGGAAGGGTGGCGGAAAGGTCGAGGACGTGGACGGCATGCTGAACAAGTTCAAAGAGCTGGGCGTCATCTAATATTGTTGTATGATTACAGACATCAACTAGAAAAGTCCATTGACGAGCTGCCAATCTGGACGTGAATGAGTCGAGTGACGAGTCATCATGATGTTGGGCCTGTTTGAGTAGAGGTGAGGATAAATTCGTCAAAAGCGGGTTACCGTGTCTCATCAAGCAAGTTTATCATCTGTCCAACCTCACTGAGCCTCGCGCTTCAGTTCTGCACACGGGCTCGGAGGCCGGCGCCGTCACCCCAGATGCCAACCACGCCCATTGCAAAGGCCAGGCCAGAGATGGCAGTCTGAACAGCCTTGCGCGTGCGGTACTTCTTCATCGACTTCAGAACCTCCTCGCCATTGAACGTCGTGCTGCCGTTGATGTCGACGTATTCTTCAACATCGGCCTTGCCGCTGCTAGCATCCTTTGCCATGGAAGCTTCATCTCTTCGGATCAGGTAGTAATCCACGGCGCTGCCGACAGCAACGACCAGTCCAGTCCACAAAAGATACGGGTGCCTGCCGCCCTCCCGTGGCGACAAGATAAACGCGAGCCCATATGCGGAGATGGGGACAATGGCGAGACCGGTCAGATGGGTCTGGGTGCTCTGTTGGTGGCTCTTGAATGTGGTGTTGGCGGCGGCGGCAGAAGGAAGCGCAAAGAAAGAGGGGATTGATTGCGTTGCAGTTGTGTATGAGACACCCTAAACACCTCGTGGTCAGCTCTTGTCCACTGCAGCGCCGCTGTGAGGCGACTCGAGAGGGGCGAAGTATAAGGGAGGCGAGTGCAACGTACTGTCAAAAGGCCCAGGCCAATCGTGCCCACAAACTTGAAGATGGGAACCGCTATAGTAGGCATCTTGAATTGTGACAGCTGGGCGTTTGCTGTAGGCTGTGGGTCAAGCTTGGAACTGGAGAGCTCCGCTGGCTCTTGATCACAGCCGCCTGTGACGCTCGGCGGCGGGTGTGTGCCAGCAAAAGTCCAAGAGTGCACATAGTTCATAATCCGCAACCTCTCACAGTGTCCCTGTGCCAATGCACCCGCCTCCCCTTTCTTCTTCTTTCGCCTTTCTGAGCTCATACCGAGCCCACCATGGAGAAAAGGTCAGGAAATGGAGCAGACGACAGACCTAATATCTTGCCAGCCACAAAGTATCCCACGAGTCTGCTCCGCAGCGCCGATGAAGCTACGTGATCCCTGGGGTAGATATGTACCTTGCAGCACAGCACGCAGCAGGGGCAAGCAATGGTCATCGGACGAGTGTTGTCCAAGTATAATACATTCGAGTTGGAAAGAATGATCCTTTGCTCCTCTCCTTACCCCCAAATCTAACCAAGACCGAAAACTACGCTTACATGAGAATATCCGACAGGCTCTTCTCTCCGAATGGCCAACAGATGGTGGATATGCGCTTGAGCACCATGAGCATTTCCACGTCAAACAGTGGGGTCCACCTTGGACTCCAACCCTCCTCGATTGGCAGTCTTTCATCTTCAAACAGGGCCTTGATGTAGGACAGGGGCGTGCTGTACCACGGGCCCTTGCCGAACAAGCAATGTATCATCGACGCCTCGGAACACGCCAGAAAGTGGTTGTCTTTGGTGAATGAAAGATCGGCATTATGCTGTTTCTGCTGTGCATATCGTGCCTTTCGGAAGTTACCAGTGTCGGCTACGGCCAGATTGATGCCGTCACTGGAGGACTTCAAAAACGCCTCCAGCTGCTTTGCTTGCAAGGGATACGGATCGCCAAGCTGGCGGTCCTGCCGAGTTAGTGATACGTTGTGCTCGGTGGAATGAGCTATGCCCAGCTGATGTAGGTCAAGGACGGGCTGGCCACTTCCGTCCACGTCTCCGGGCTCACGAACCCCCAGAGGATCCTTCTCGCTGTGCACCTTGTATATCGAGTTGATCAGCATGTAGCGAATGTCAGGCCCCACGCTGATTTGGCGCAACGCAGCATGTAGCTCTTCCGCATGAATCTGGCGTCCGTCTCGTGGAAGATATCCATGGTTCGCAAGGGCGTTGAGTACTGGGCAAGGCGATCGCTTAGCGTTTGCCGGAGCTGGCTGCCAGACTCCTTTCTCAGCGACAGAGGGTGCCATGTTTCCTGTGTGTTTTGCTGCCCGTGCAGGTTTCTCTTCGGCGATCAAGGGCCTATGTTTCGGACCACGACTGTAATAAAGCTTGCCAGGCGAACACTGTCACCAGGCAAAGACACTGCTGCGCGCTTAAGTACATCCATGACTGCGGCGTTTCCGTGCCGCTGCGCCTGTCAGCTTCACTCCGACTTTGCCAATTCCGGTCAGTCCAGTCGAAGGACTGCAGATAATTACCACAAGGTGCAGTGGACCGCCAATGGCGGATGTCCAGCGTAAGCGTGGAGAGCAAATCATGTGTGGAGAGAACCATTAAAACTGGTGGCACGTGCATAGCTGTCAGCACTAGTGAACCAAAGGGCGGGGTTGGTCGCCTTCTGGCTTGGGCGCACGCTTGGGTGAGGCTCAGCTGACATTGTGGTGGAGTCAAGGCACACTCTGCAGTAACTGCCGATTGTGGCGTGTACGTCACCAGTTAGTTACAAGCATTAACCCATATCGCAACGGTTTAGATGCATTTGGCCTGTCCTCTTTGTATTGCAGAGACCTTACCATTGTTTGCCGTTGCAACGCATGCTACAACATGCTTGAATGGCCTTCTCTTCTGCGCAGTCAGGCAACAAGGGGCAAATGATGACACTGAGCCTGCATATATGACACATGCCGACTCATATCTCCAAGCACGATTTCCAGGTCAGGGAGAGTGCAGTGGTTTTTTTGTACGTGAGAGGCAAGCGGGACCCAGTCCGTGATATACGGTGTTGCTTCCATCTACAAACGATGCTTTGCGCCAATAGTTGAGTGATTCCACGTGGGTGTGGGACCATGGTACCAAGCATCCCGAGGGCCAGATATAAGGGATCTTGATCCGCATCTCACTTAGGTGTGTGCTCTACATAAGGGCTTCGCACTGGTTGGCTTTGTACAGAACCACTTGCATATTGAACACGAGACTCCCAGAAGTCTCTCCCTGCATTGAGCTTACACGCACAACAATACACCCTCCTGCCCTCTCTGAATTAGATCATTACACATGGGAACGGGACATGATTTGGAATGAATTGAATCACTGATAATCGGCGCGGAAAAGGAGCTGCTTGCTGTCAATGGGAGCACCGGGACAATAAATTAAGCGTTTAAGGAAGTGAGGAGCTTATCCTACTGTAGCAAGATGAGACGACGTGTATCACTACTTTTGACTGTAGCACTATCCGCATTTGTTTGTGACCGCCCAGTTTGTCACACAATTTGTCACAAACTGATTCGTGCGCCGCATGAAAGTGTGCCGTCATGAATGCGAAGTTCTCTCTTAAAGATCATGGAAAATCGCCGACGCAGCAAGAGCTTTCTCAACGGGTCGGAGCTTCACTTTAGTACTTCAACAGCGCGCAGGTATAACCGACCCCACTGTGCACGTCACAACAACAAGCAAGCATTGCACACTAGTCTGAGGTCGTCAAGCCACATATCTCATGTTAGTTGCAACGATTTGTTCAATGCAAAGTCGGATGCTTCGGAACTTGCGCCAAGCTCCCCCAGCTAACGCCTCCGCGTCATTTTTCCAGCCAAAGACCCTTCTCGACCACCCAGATCAGCACGGCCCATCCGAGTTCGTTCGGTATTGACAATATTATTGCGCTGCTATGCTCGGCTTGGCCCATGCATGCTATTGAAAGTGTGAGTTTCGCCATGGGGGCTTGGGCCAGTTCCCGGGCGCCGGTGCATAATATTTCTCCCAAGCCGCCTAGCTCTAAATGACGGCTTTTCTTGCTTAAAGGAAACCCCTCCCCGTCTAAGCTTGCAATTGACATGAAACCTGATCTCACTTGCCAAACCAGGGGAAGCTCTTTAGGGCCGACTTCTCTTGGATCGAGGGTTGAGCTATATATCAACCTCGACGTTTTCTTGTCCGGTATCTCAAACCATGAAATCCGAGCAGGTTTCGCCGTTTCTCAGTGCAACTCGAACTGATTCAGACAACACCATGGCCGCATCAAGTGAGCCTATGGAAGAGTACGAAAAGATAGCCCCCATTGATTCTTCAACTGAGTCCTTGTTTGAACCGATTCAGTCAGGTGACAGGGAGAAACTGACTCGACTTGCTTCAACTTTTTACCAGCGCGATCCATTCAAGGTTCGTCCAGATGCAGCTAATCTCGAGAGGAAAGATACTCTCGATGGGGTCGAGCTCGGTGATCCCGTGCTTGACCCGGAGAGCGATCAATTCGACTCTTATCGGTGGGCTCGCATGACCATGCGAATCCTAGATGAAGGAGGTGTCAAGCTCAGAAGAGCCGGCATCGTGTTCAAGGACTTGACCGTATCAGGATCTGGATCTGCACTACATCTCCAAGAGAATGTGGCATCGCTGTTGATGGCTCCTTTCAGAGCTGCCGACTATTTAAAGCTCGGCCACCGAGCACCCGAAAAACAGATTCTTCGGTCCTTTGACGGCTGTCTCAAGAGTAGCGAACTACTTGTTGTACTTGGTCGTCCTGGCTCGGGATGCTCGACTTTACTCAAAACTCTATGTGGAGAACTTAATGGCCTAAATGTCCACAAGAGTTCTGAGATCCACTACAATGGCATATCGAACGAGATCATGCACAAGGAATTCAAAGGAGAAGTGGCCTACAATCAGGAAGTTGACAAGCACTTCCCTCATCTGACTGTGGGGTACGTTCAACTGATATCAAGCTATTTGAGACTCAAGGCATACTGACCTTGGGCGATCAGTGAAACCTTAGAATTTGCTGCCTCTGCAAGGACCCCTCAGAACCGTGTTGGAGATATCTCTAGGTTAGCACTGGCCAAGCACCTCACCCAAGTGGTCATGGCCGTGTTCGGTCTCTCTCACACCTACAACACCAAGGTCGGTAATGACTTCGTTCGTGGGGTTTCAGGAGGAGAGCGGAAACGAGTTAGTATAGCAGAGATGGCTCTTGCGGGAGCTCCCATTGCCGCATGGGACAACTCGACGCGAGGCCTCGATGCTGCAACTGCTCTAGAGTTCGTCAAATCTTTACGTATGTCTTCCAACTTGTTCGGCTCCTGTCATGCGGTAGCCATCTACCAGGCATCTCAAGCCATCTATGATGTGTTTGACAAAGTGGTCGTTCTTTATGAAGGCCGTGAGGTCTTTTTCGGTCGTTGTGATCGAGCAGAGAAATACTTTTCGGATATGGGATGGTACAATCCACCCCGTCAGACAACAGGCGATTTTCTGACATCTGTCACCAATCCTCAGGAGAGGCAGGCCAAGGAGGGCATGGAAGACAGAGTACCTCGTACGCCTGACGAATTTGAGGATTACTGGAAGAAAAGCCCTGAATATGCTACTCTTCAAACCGAGATTGCACAACATGAACAAGAGTTTCCTGTTGGTGGAAGCACTCAACAAATGTTCCAGGACAGCAAAACTGCTCAGCAAGCGAAACATGTTCGACCGCAAAGCCCCTACATCATATCTACGCCAATGCAGGTGAGACTCTGCACTAAACGGGCCTATCAAAGACTTTGGAACGACAAAGCATCGACCCTGACTACCGTCATTGGTCAGATCGTGATGGCTCTAATCATTGGATCTATCTACTATGGTACCCCAGATGCTTCGGCTGGGTTCTTCAGCAAAGGAGCTGTTCTATTCTTTGCAGTCCTGCTCAATGCGTTGATAAGCATCTCGGAGATCAATTCTCTGTACGACCAACGCCCGATTGTCGAGAAACAGACATCTTACGCCTTTGTACATCCATTTGCAGAAGCTTTTGGCGGTATTGTGAGCGATATACCTGTCAAATTTCTCATTGCAGTGGCTTTCAACGTCATTCTCTACTTTCTCGCTGGACTCCGTCGAGAGCCATCACAGTTCTTCATCTACTTCCTTTTTCTGTTCATCAGCATATTGACAATGTCATGCATTTTCAGATCCTTAGCTGCAGTCACTAAAACACTGGCCCAAGCAATGGCTTTGGCTGGGGTCATGGTATTGGCAATTGTCATATACAGCGGTTTTGTCATCCCATCGCCAGCAATGCATCCATGGTTTTCATGGATAAGATGGTTGAACCCTGTGTTCTATGCTTTTGAAGCTTTGATCACAAATGAGTTTCATGGTCGACAGTTCGCCTGTTCCCAGTATATCCCTGCAAATCCAGACTTCAATGGAAATGAGTTCATATGTTCCGTCGTCGGAGCTGTTGCTGGCCAGCAATACGTTTCTGGAGATGCTTTTGTGGAGACGAGCTACAACTATTCTTATAGTCACGTATGGAGAAACTTGGGAATACTTCTTGGATTTCTCTTTGCATTCTTCATCATATATCTGACAGCAACAGAACTGAACTCGTCCGCCAGCTCAACAGCAGAGTATCTGATCTTTCGACGGGGGCACGTTCCAAAATACATGAAAAATATTGACAAGCAACAAGATGATGAGTCAATTCAGGCAGCTCCGGCATCGATCAAAGCTGAAGAAGACGCTGAAAAAGAGAATGTACGTTGTATCCACGGCAGAGCATTGAGCCACAATGCCTTTACTCATAAAGCTCCTTGTCGCTCGGTTTTGGCACAGACTGGTACCGCCCTCTTCTGGTTTCTTCTTACTAACATATCTGGCAGGTTAATGCCATCCCGGCTCAAAAGGACGTCTTTACGTGGCGCAACGTCTGTTACGATATTCCTGTAAAAGGTGGTGAGCGTCGTCTGCTGGACAATGTGTCCGGATGGGTCAAACCAGGGACTTTGACTGCTCTCATGGGTGTTTCAGGGGCCGGAAAGACCACCCTTCTGGACGTTCTTGCTCAACGAGTGTCGATCGGCGTAGTGACAGGAGACATGTTCGTTAACGGCTCAAGCCTTGGTATGTGCGTCATCATAACGCTTTCATTTTGCCCTACTAACGACTGCATATCAAGATACTTCATTCCAGCGAAAGACAGGCTACGTGCAACAGCAAGATTTACACCTTGAAACTTCTACAGTCCGCGAAGCACTTCGATTCAGCGCCATTCTTCGCCAACCTAAATCTGTTCCCAAAGAGGAGAAGTATGCTTATGTTGAAGAAGTTATCAAAATGCTTCACATGGAAGACTTTGCCGAAGCAGTGGTGGGAAGTCCCGGCGAAGGACTAAATGTTGAACAACGAAAGCTGTTGACAATTGGTGTCGAATTGGCTGCGAAGCCAGCTTTACTATTATTCCTTGACGAACCTACAAGCGGTCTTGATTCCCAGTCGTCTTGGGCAATCTGCGCATTTCTACGAAAGCTTGCAGATAACGGACAAGCCGTACTTTCTACCATTCATCAACCGTCGGCCATTCTATTCCAGGAGTTCGATCGGCTTCTTTTCTTGGCTAAAGGTGGCAAAACAGTCTATTTTGGTGATATTGGCGAGCAATCTCGTACACTACTAGACTACTTTGAAGAGAATGGTGGAAGACGATGCGATGACTCGGAGAATCCGGCCGAGTACATGCTTGAGATAATCGGAGCTGGATCTACTGGCAAAGCTACGCAAGACTGGCCCAGCATTTGGAGAGAGAGCCAGCAAGCGAAAGACATACAGGTCGAGCTCGAACATATTCACAAGGAAACCAAATCGGGATCAAAGTCTGATGAAGGCTCCGAAGCTCACAGCGAGTTTGCGATGCCCTTCACCAGCCAATTATGGCATGTCACATACCGCGTATTTCAGCAATACTTCAGACAACCCTCTTACATCTATTCTAAACTGGTGCTTGGTATCGCCTCTGCCATTTTCATCGGCTTCTCATTTTGGAGACCTGGCGGTACTCAACAAGGCTTTCAAAACGTGCTCTTCAGCGTGTTCATGCTGACTTCTATTTTCTCCACCCTGGTTCAGCAAATTGTAAGTGTCGTCTTGCAGCTATTACTGTCCTAATACTGACTTGCCAGATGCCAAAATTTGTTACACAAAGATCACTGTATGAAGTTCGTGAGCGCCCGTCAAAAGCTTACTCATGGGCAGCATTTCTTATCGCCAACATTGTGGTCGAGATTCCGTATCAGACTCTCCTCGGCATCGTCGTGTGGGCGTCTTTCTACTTTCCGGTCTTTACGGCCGAACAGAGTGCCGAAAGACAGGGACTGATTCTCTTGTTTTGCATCCAGTTTTTCATTTTCGCATCGACATTCGCCGATCTTGTGATTGCTGCGCTCCCCGATGCCGAGACTGGTGGAAACATTGCTACTCTCATGTTCGCACTTACACTGACGTTTAATGGTGTCATGCAACCACCTGATGCCTTGCCCGGGTTTTGGATTTTCATGTATAGAGTCTCGCCTCTCACATACCTTGTGGCAGGTATGACAGCTACTGGTCTACATGCGCGAGAAATCATCTGTTCCGAAGCAGAGACTAATATCTTCAATCCACCGTCAGGCCAAACATGCGGAGAATACCTGGCTGTGTACCTCGAAGATGCGCCTGGGCGTCTTTACAATCCTACTGCGACATCAGATTGTTCGTACTGCGCCTTGCGTAATGCCGATCAGTACCTGGCAAGCAGCAACATTTTCTGGACCGAACGTTGGGCCAATTTTGGATACGGGTGGATTTATATCGGCTTCAACATCTGCGGTGCCGTACTGCTATACTATCTTTTCCGGGTCAAGCATTATAATCCAACGAGTATCGTCAGTGGAATTCGGTCTGGGGGCGCGACTGTTGGGAGACTGTTCAAGAGACGGTCGGGTAGGACACCGAAGGGCAAAGAGGCCGAGAACGGAAGAATTTTTTAAGATGCGCGATACGAAAGCGCTTTCAATATTCACATTCTGGATATATTGAATCTAGTGGTACTTGTAAGGGGCTGTGCTCTGACTTAGTAGGCTATCAGTAGGGAGAATTGTTGGCCTCGGGTTTGCCGGAGGAGCCTCAAACGCGGGAAATTAACGTGCCCGTTGTAGGGGGTTGATTGCTTCAGCTCGCACTCTCCGCGGAAGTTTGCTTCCCCCATGCGGTGTTACGACTGCAGAATCTGTTCACGATTTTAAACGATGGCAGTTGCCCATAATGAGGAACGCCCAGAACGGCTGCGACTTGCTAGTACGTACAACAACGACCTTAAGAATAGACGGATCATCTGATCAACAAACCAGGTAAGACCGAGCGTCGCTGCATCATGCGCCATGCACTCGGCTACTATAGCTCACTTGTGGTCGCCGGAGTGTATTCGCTCGCGGATGGAGCAAGCGATCTATCTCAAGCTGTTTTGTTCAGAGCTTTGAAGCATGCCGTCACGACGCATGCTATCCTCAGTGCTGCGATTGCAGATAGTGCATCCGAACAGCCCATCTTTGTGAGATATTCGAAGCTTGATTTACGAGACCATGTCGAGATGATGCAAGTGTCTTGTTTACAAAAGTCACAACATGGCCTATCTGAACTAGAGCTCTGCAAGAACATGCTGGAGCATTTGCACAACGAACGCAGTAAGGATGTCGGGATCATCCCTCCGTGGAAGGTTGCGATTTTGCCACTCGAGAAGGACGAATATGGAGCAATACGTACCGTAGTCGCGTTTGCCTATTCGCATTCTCATGGAGACGGTATGTCGGGCCTTGCTTTTCACAAAAGTCTTCTTGAAGGGCTATGTGCTGCCGAGAGCAGTGATTGTCCATACGACAGCGAACCTGTTTTTACAGTACCTGCAAGCCCACTACCGCCGTCAGTGGAAGAAGCAGGAAAGTTGACCATATCGTTACCATACCTGCTAGGTCCGCTCCTTGGTGCATATCTCCCCAGTTTCATTGCCACGTTTCTGGGCTTGGAAGCATCAACAGCTCCGGCAGCTAAGGACACCTACCGAGGACGCGAGATGTTCTTTAATAACGAAAGCCTCACTACTGGTGTGGAGTTGGTAGAAGTTCAGGCTGATGTCCTGACGCGTGTATTGAGCCAATGTCGGAGGCGAGACGCAAGACTCACGGGGTTGCTTCATCAATTAATTGTTCGCGCACTGAGTAAGACCAACCAGATTGATCCACTCGCTAGTTCATTCATCGCAACAACCGCGGTGGACTTACGGCGCCTTTTGCAAACCACGTCTGACAACGACATGGCTAATTACGCTTCTGGAGACCACGAAGTACTCCCCAGATTACATGATAGTGATTGGCAAGGTTGGATGGACAACACTCGGCACGATCGTGTGGTTTGGCAGGCTGTACGCGTCACGGGTGCTCGTCTGGCGAAGCGCATCAGCTCGCTTCACAACCAACCCATTGGCTTACTTTATTATCTTACCAACTTTCAACCATGGCTGACCGGCAAGATTGGAAAACCCCGAGACTCATCTTACGAACTGAGCAACTTGATGTCATTCGACGCCAATATCAAAAACGAGACTAGATGGTCGATTGGGTCTGTGATGTTTTCACAGCCTGCTGATGCTACCGGCTCACCAATGTCTTTCAATACCGTAAGCCAAAAAGAAGGAAAGCTGTTTTTGAGCCTCACTTGGCAATTGGGAGCCCTTGCAGTTGATGATGAAAGAAAATTCACATCACATATCTGTGCTTTGATAAGCGGCTGGCTTGGTGAGCTAGCAGATAAAAATTCAAGCTTGTAGGAAACAGCGCATGCTGCATTCGCGCTAGAATATCTTTCTATCAGCTTAATGTTGGCAGTGACACATTTACCCCACTTGAAAAGCTGTACGGTCTGATCGAAAAGATGTTGATGGGCTACAAAAGTTTGTGAGCATATTGCCCAGCGGATTATGCTGCATCTACTAGCCTTTCCAAAGTAAACCATTTGAGGCAAGAATGTAGCTTTTTTTCTTTATTCATTATTTCGGTACACTTGGAATCTATTCAGTACAGTGACCACATGGGTTTTTCAAACTCTAATGCCAGTAGGACAAGCTCAGGCTGGATGATATCATCTGAAGAACAGCCCCACGCGCCGATCGTGCTTTCGACTGTTTGTATTCACCACCATCGCCTTTCACTTCTCTTATCCCTCAATACTGCACATTTTTTTTTTTAAAATCCTGTTGAAAATTAGCTTCATCACCCATCATTGCTTCAGGCCAGGACTTCAGACTTGAATAGGATGTCTGCATTGGAAACGCAAGCTGCGTCATCACGCCGGATTTACAACTCCCGTGCCAATCGTTACGATGATTCGCACCATCCAAAATTTTCTCTTGATCTTCTCAATCTTGTTACTTTAGAGCCGGGTGACAACGTTCTTGACCTTGCATGTGGTACAGGCCTGGGCACTATACCTGCAGCGACACGAGTTGGGCCAAACGGCTATGTGCTCGGTGTTGATATTGCCGATGGAATGCTGGACGAAGCTCGGAAAAAGATTGTGGCATCTGGATACGAAACTAACGTGGTACTGGTCAACCATAGCATTGCGGATCTGCCTTCTATTCCACAGCTCAGCGGCAGAGAAGGAACCTTTGATGTTGTGATGTGTTGTTCTGCGCTCGTTCTCCTCCAGGATCCTGTCTCCGCTATCAGACAATGGAGCGTCTACCTCAAGCCTGGATCTGGAAGACTCCTCTTTGATATCATGCAACCAGGGACTCAGCCACAATACTATATTATTGAACTTGCTGCGAAGGCTTTGGACTTGCCCATGTATCATAACGTGACATGGGCTACGGGTGATGACGCTTTATTGAAGCTCATCGATGATGCTGGCGGTCTAAGAGTTGAGAAGAGTGTGTTCATGAGACAGAGAGAGTGGGCGACCAAACATTTTGAAGGAACAGCTGTAGAAGGCGAGCGGCAATTTGAAGACACAATTAGGATGGACGCGTTTAAGCATTTACAACACAATGAGTCGCACATTGTCAGAGAGTTGAAGGAGTCATTTGTGGATCTATGGTGCGAAGAAGCGCATAATGGAACGGTTCTGAAAACTGGAGGACATGGTATGGTAATCGCAGTCGACGGCGTCTGGGGCGCTGTGTGCATCAAGACGTAGAAGATGCTCGCACTTCTAAAGCTAGGTCAACAAGAATGCAGCCATGTATCTTACATTTGGGTAGTAAGGTGACTAAGTTTCTGTGCTCATGCATAAAGTTGGTGAAGTTTCACACGTATGTATAGTTGTGCGACGTTGTCGCTACGTTGTAAATGTCAAGAAGAACAATGTAAGTTCTATGTTGTTTGTTTACGCCTTGCTTTCGATGCTTGAAAGCTCACAAATGGGGTCACCATCACTCTCGTGCCCAAGTCTGGTCGGTTTTGCATGGTTCATTCCAAACAATCTTCAAATACTTCATCGGCACTCGCCAAAGGATTGTAGGAACCATCATCGCCAATGACACCCATGCGGTCATACACGCTGCGAGCACGAACATATGGATCCAGCTTCCAGTAATTGTCGCGAAGTAGGCTCGCAAGACTGCTGCGCTTTTGAAACGTCTCGTGCGCAGTTTCGCCTTCTTGATCTGCCCACTCGTGAGTCAGGTTTTCATATTGAGCAACAAGCTCGTCTCGATGAGCAAGGAGTCGATCACGCTCCACGTCGTCGATGTCTCCAACAAGTTCTGCCTCGGAAGGTCCTTCGTACTCGAACGACCAATCTTCTTCACCTCCAATGTCTTTCAAAACATGCTTCAATGGTAAAAACTTCGACAGTTCTTCAGGTGATCCGACGAAACGCACTTTGGAAGCAACTTCAGCAGGTAGCCATCCTTTGACGACACGCCAGATACTCGCAGCGATCCAAGGTGGGCGAAAAACATAGAGCTGGCCTATTGAGTCTGGGTACCGGCTAGCCATACCAGAGGCCATAATTTTCAATGCGTTCCAGTCCTATGAAAACAATGTGAGTGTCTGAAGCATTGGAGCTGGGCATGCTGAGTATTACCATGTTGTGCACCGGGGAAAACCCCGTGAGGTCAAAGATGACAGTGACGTTTGTGTGTGGCGACCTCAACAACATCCTGTAGGTTTCACTTTGATAGATCATAAACTTCTCTAAAGCTTCCCTGGACTGCTCGCTGGCGTTGTGATATCGGGGCCGTATGTAGATCAGAGGCCGTCCTTCATCATCCGTACCGTGTGAAAACGACTTTCCACTGTGGAGCTGATGCATGAGTTCTCTGCCCAGTTTCTTACTGTTGGCGTCGTCATTTTTTGTGAGCTGCATGAATCCCGAATCTCCTTTACCGATAATGCTATCCTCCAACCCTGTATCGAGGCGCCAGAAAACGGTTTCGAGCATAGTGTTGAGGGCTTTGCCGACATTCCAATGGTCTGCACGGAGAAATCTAACAATAAGAGTGTCCGGGTCATCGTGCTTGGCCATGGTCCATAAAGACTTTCGCACGATTTGCGGTGACCATTCTTCTAGTTTTTTCCTAAGATGTTTTGGGAGAGGCTGATCTTGGGAAATGTGAGTGATTGTAAACCTCGTGCCGTCCGATTTCACTAACCAAGATGGTTTTCATGGTCGGGCAAGGTCGTTGCGTCAAGTCGAAGCCAAAAGTCGCGCAAAAGCGCTTCTTGCTTGGGTGTGAGGTCGTGCACGATGGTATCCCGGGCACACTTTGCGACAGATGACATATTGGCTCTGCTAGCTCACGGGCCAGTTCTGTAGGCCTTTTCAAAGTGGATCAAAGATAAAATTAAGACTATGCGAGGAAGGTTGAGCTTATGTCGTGTTGTGCCGTGATCGTTCTGTCGCAGATCTACATTGCAACATGCTCTTAGGTGCAGCCAATAAACCTCGGCTGATCTTGGGCCTCGTTGATGCCTACGGGAATAAGCCGCGCGCTTCAAGCCTCTATCACTTTCGTATCAGAAAGTGAGAGTCAGAAGACTCGCAAGACGACACAAACTCGTTCTTCTGTGCTTTTCAAGGTCTCCAGAGGTATAGCAAATACGTGAGGTGCGAAAAGTTGCAATACTGACGCTCATTGTATCTGTGATAAGACGCGGGGGTTAAGGTTTCCGCCGGGTGGCTTTCTGCCTAGTTCGCTTGGTGTCGAGCTACTGTTGTTGATCGGCTTAGGCCCCCATCTTTCAAATGCATCTCCATTCTATTGTGTAGTGGAGGAATTTCCGGTGTTTCATGATCAAAACCAGCCTCTAGAGAAGAGTTTATTGGATTTTTACTCGCACGTTGAATTATCGAGGCTGGGGTGCTACCAATGTCCCATGGCAGATTGAGAAAATCTGCTGACCCGGTGGACATGACTGCGGTGTCTGCAGCTTCCGCTCCTTTTTTTTTATTTTTATTTTTTTTTAAAAAACTCAATACTCCTACGGGTAATACACATATATGTTCTGGCTCAAAGCCACAGGGACAGAGATATAATGTTGTTCTAGGGAGGACTTACAAGGCTTGGCTACCTGTGGCTGTTAGATCATATGCGGCGCAGATTAGAGGTGTGAGAGATTAGGAGTGATAGGTTGTCGCAAACGAGGGCCTAGAAATCACAGGGCATCGATGCACGATGTATACAGGCTTGACTTTATTTTTGTTGTCTGTGGCCAATTCAGATGTTCAAGCTGCATTAACACACCCTGTTTTCTAATAGTGCGATGTGGATCCCTTGTAACACACCGTCGAACTGGTACACAGGATTAGTGGAGTAGACGCGCTCCTTTTTGTTGGTAACATATCAGTGTTCCTCCACTACTCGTTACCCCGCTACCAGGACACTTCCAATATGCCAAAGTCAGAGAGCGCATTATCGAGGTTGCCAATAGCCAGGCAGCCGCATCTGCAAATGAAGCTCACTAATAAGCACAATAGTCTCATCCAGCAGCACTCTAGACATTACCAATCCAAATCGCATTAGGCAAGGGTAGCAGCGAGGCCTGATTGGTTGCGTGTAGCAGGCTCACCATGCGCAGGACAATCTCTGAGGCAAGAAATGCTGCATCAAGGCTGTCGTGCTCGGATGATACAAAACTACCGTCTGACCGCTGGATTGACCATGTCATCCGCATAACGTCATGATTAAATCCATACTATTGACAGAAGGTGCGGAGAGAGCCCAGGCACGAGTCAGCCGCTGAAGTCGCGCAGCGCCAATAAATGGCACACAAGTAAGCTATCATACGGCCGCTAGCACGATGGGAGAGGAAGGTCGAAATGGGTAATCGGCTTGGGAGTGTAAGCCTCGCGGGAGCACGTGCTCGATGATTGTGGTGAAGCTTACGGCTGTCGCTATCCTCGGGGTGGCGGATCCGACCGAATGAAAAATTCACGTGCCATCTACTTAGAGGTTGGTGAAATTTAAAGGAAGTTTCCATGAGTAGAGGATGATACTTTCCCATCGGGCTATCCTGGCTTTGGGTGTCAGATTCCTGGATGACTTTGGGCCATTTAGCCCCCAGAGCCAGGACTTCGCTGCTCTTGGCATTTGGTAGAAGCCTAGAAATTTGCCTCTTTGCACCTGAAGAGGCAACCGACCACTGGATGGGCACTCGAAGGACTGGTGGATCGACCCCGCCCCATGTAAGACCAATCAACGAGCTTCAAATCGGACCCAGATCTCCTTTAGGCAATCCCAGACTGCAGGATCATCATGGCCAGCGCAACATGTGAGCGGGGGCGCGACGTCTTGGGTGCAAGGTCACCTTGAGAGGTACCACAAGCTATACTATTGCCCTGCATTAGACTCTTGAAAGAACCAATGGATACGCATTCTATCGCTTGGTCGCCCTTCTAGCCCTGCTCTCGGTCCGGGCCAGGCGCAGCCCGCTCACCCATGCATACTGCGCCGCTCGGCGACCGGCCAGATAATACATGCGGCTGCGCCGCATTCATACCACCTTCTGTTCGCCTTCTGCTCGCCGCCTGTTTCTACTGAGATACCGTGTCTTTGTCCACTCAAGTCTACTCATCATGACAATGCGATTGGGTCTGTTGGTAATGGTTGCGTTCCCCGTCGCATGGGCGACGCCGGTAAGTCGTATTTCTTACATCACTGCTCATGGAATGGCTCTAAGAAGATGTCAGCAATTCGGATTTGGACCGCCTGCATCGACCAGTGGATCAGCTCTAAGCTCAGCAACGTCATCGTCATCTTCGACACGCACGTCTTCTTCCTCAGCTCGAACATCCCCCACCACTTCAAGATCATCAACCTCTGCGACGCGTACTTCAACGCCGACAGCCGCTTCGTCGAGCACCAGCTGCCAGCCAGTACAGACCGTCCAGGTTAACCCTGGTGCCAGTCATTCATACTTTCCATATGAGATCCATGCCTGCGTTGGAGACGTCATAACTTTTATATTTCAACCCGGCAATCATTCAGTTGCAAAAGCAGATTTTATGACTCCATGTGCACCGTCAGCCGAGAACGAATTCTTTTCCGGCTCTTTCGGTAACGACAAGTTCTCGGCAGGTATAGATAATAACGGATATGGTTTACCACCTGTAAGTCTTGCCAATTCCGCGTTTTAGCTTTTACTGATACGCAGATTAGCTCCCCAGCTGGAATCTTACTGTCAATGACACCATGCCTACCTTCTTCTACTGCACTGCGATTCATTCGTGCCTCCAGAACGGAATGGTAGGCGTGATCAATCCAGTGAGTCTTCCCCATTACTCATGTGAAGCCAAACTGATATTAGAAACAGAACGCTACATTTACTTTCAAAGCGCAACAGGCTGCGACCAAAAACTTTCCGTACATGCAAGTGCCAGGACAGCAAATACCCGCTGAAGGTTTTCGAGAGGGCTTTTCCGATAATGGCCCGAGCCCCTCCGATGGCAGCCATGGTCTTTCTGGCGGCGCCATCGCTGGAATTGTGATTGGAGCTTTGGTGGTCTTAGCTATTATTGTCACGTTCTTCTTTGTCCTGGGGCGTAATAGAGTCTACAAGAAATGGGTGTCGTCACAGGATGGCCGGGAAGATCGTACTCGTGCCTGGGCCAGTAGCATCCCCGGCCTGGGCAGGTGGTCTGCCAATAAGAGCGACGTGGCAAGCACACAACCCGATACAAGCATGGTCAGTCCCGAACCAACACAACGTTCGTTCTCCCCTCCGGTGCAAGAGTCACACGGATACAATTCGATCTATGGACCACCGTCCGGTCAGTGGGATCAGGATACCTCGCAACGCTATGTACTTCCTCAAGAGTTAAGCACGGGCGTGCGCTTGACAAATCCTGCAGAGTTGGATGCAACAAGACGAACCTCAGACAGCTAGGCTTATTCTCCATGTTATGTACCATGACGATTTGATGAAAAAGATGATGAAACAGTATTGTTCGATGTCTACCTTGGATTCGGCGAACATACAACACAATAACATAGTGAAAGATGATACTTTTTATACTCCATTGATTAAGTCAACAAGCAAGCCACCTTGTACGAACAGCAAAATTCCAAACAACATATCACTGCAGTAGATTCAATCTTTGTGATGCTCTAGTTGTCAGATATTCCATGCTAGCAGAGCTTGCAGGAACAAGTATATTCGAGTTTGAATTCGCGGTCCGTAGCACAGCGAAATCCACAATTTCGGCCCTAAATATCTGCCACGAACTCGAGCTTTGAAGAAGATAACAATAGTGGTATCGAATTGGATATGGGCTGACTTGGCATGTAGGAGAAATGAGTCCAGGGATGGTCAGGATCGTCTTTCGGAAATATGATGCAAGAGCAGCACAAGGTGGTTCGGAAGAAATATAGCTCTTTGACAACATTGCGCAATTGTACAAGGTAAGTAAGAGACTGATCAAGGTCGTGAGAAATACCTAACGCAACGCTATCTCTAGAATAGACATGGTGCTCCCGAAAGGCTGATTGACACTGAGTAGTTGCAATCGTGGATCGGTTGTTGCAAGTAGTTCCTGCCAATTTTCCAGATCTCGTTCTTTACTGTTGAAAGCTTGCATCATAGTCAGGTCTCTGACTCGGACTATACGCTCAACAGAAGCAGGCACCGAGCCGGGTGTTGGAAGGACTGTGTCCATAATGAGCAGTTTGGAGTTAGGCTTCATGGCAGCAACGATATTTTTAAGGATTTTCACTGCGTCGTTGTCAGGCCAGTCATGCAAAATCATCCGCAGGAGATATGTATCAGCATCGTGTACCGGCTGTGGCTCGGTAAAGTTGTGTCCCTGAAATGTGATGCGGGATGAGATGTCCGCAGGTAATGATTCTGCCGCATTACGCCCACTATCCGCATTTGCAGGTAAATCCTGAACCACAAAATTCAATTTTGGATAAGCGTTTGCCAAGGCTATGGCAGCACTGCCAGTCGACCCTCCAACCTGGGTGAGGCGAAGAAGTTAGCGGTTGCGGCCGCTTCTAGGAGTCGTGGGTGACTTACATCTACAACCTTTCCACCGTCCCGGATATCTTGCCATGAAAATCCGTTGACGAGATGTTTAAGATCGACACCTTCACTACTTCTCACGTTTCGCATGTAGCGAGCAAACTCACCCATCTTGGCCTCGTCACGTGAAATATGGTCAAAGAAGGGCAGGTCTGTATCAAAAGCGATGTTGTAGGACGTTTCATACGTGCGCATGCTGTCAGCTCCCCACTTCTTATGCGCCGCTGCCATATGCATGGCAGTCGGTGCCGATTTCGCGCACATATAAGATGCATAAGCATAAACATCTCCATTGCGAGTGAGCAAGGCCGATGTTGCTGAATGTCCAACATGCTTGCCATCAGGTTGCTCGCGAAACAATGTGTTGGTCATGGCCATGCGTACAATGCTCTTGAGACGTTGCTCAGGTACGTTTACTGCAGCAGCCAGGTCTGTGTAACTTATGGTACCGTCCAATGGCACATGGTGAAAGATCTCGTATTGACAGAGCCAGTGAAGGCAGGAGATATATTGAAACTGAGGGATACTAATTAGCACAGTTAAAGTCTTCTAGAGTCATACAGAGGAGTCTTACACCTGTAGCGAGATTTGGCAGAAACTCGCTTGGTCCGATCGCGAGCTGGAAAAGCTCCAGCGACGCAGCGATCAAACTTTGCTGTGCGTCTTGAATATCTCGAGGCGCGCCGTTGGGAATGATAGTACTAGGACCATCTTTCTCAAAAGATGGTTGTGGAAGACTGTTCGCATCCAAATACTGGCTCACAACGCTTGCATTCTCGGATATCGTTCCACTCAATGCTTGAAGAGGGTGTGCCTTTTTGGACACGCCGTTCGGTTGTTGAGCAGACATTTTGGAAGAGATAATGAGGGGAAAGATCGGTTTCTTGCGAAATCAGCCTGACAATAAAAGTCAGATTATGTTCCAACAATGTGAGACTGTAGCGCAGTGTAGCGACTTTTCATGCCATGACATATATTCGGGTGTCCCGCGCCTTGTGATGAGGGCTGCGCCCATGTCAGATGGGGCCACATCCACTAGACATTCCTGTCTCCCGACCGGTGCCCGAAGCAGACTTTCGGGGGTCACATCGCGACCCCTACATATTCCATTTTCCTGGCAGTATGCTTTACCTGGACTCGCGATAACTATTTATGATTCTCATGCCAGAAGACCGATATCATGACCGCAAGTCGAGTCCTCAGAGCAGATTTTGCGGGCATCCAGGGTGCAGCACACTTTGGTAGCTGTAGCGGATTCTATGCATTTCATGTGGCCTGATCTTCACGCAGTGGTGCACCGGCGATTCCGGTCTTTGATTGTGAGGCTACCATGAGCAGATCGTATCTCCATGTGCCAGTGAGTGCAACCTCATGGGGTGTCCGAGTGAGGTTCGACAGGTCAGCACCTGTACACGTCATCTCGTACCCGCCCGCATGCAAGTTCTAGAAAGCGGATACAAGCACGTGGCTGGACGCCGAAAGCCCCATAACGCAAGCGTAATTAAGGGTAAGCAAGCTGAATCAGACGCCGTGGACCCGACACTCACTTGTGCCGGGAGCCGAACCCCTGGGGCCAGAACTTGAATGGAGTCGGGGATCAACGGGTGTCCCCATGTGGCCAGGAGATTTGGCCCCCGAGCCACCAATGCCAACTCTATCCCGATCGATCCGGGTACGTGTATGAATGCGATTAAAGGTGAGACGGATTAGAAAACACCTACAATAATGTGCATCTAACTTAACTAACCTGCAGGCCTGAAAGCGTGGACAATACCCCAAAAATATCTGGACCTAGTCACTCATCACCATTTGTGTGCCGTCTCGCTGGGCATCAAAATGGACGGAGCTCTCGCAGTGTACCAAGACCATAGGGTCTTGGCCCTTGCCGTGATCTCTGGAATCACGGCAATCGTCATGGCATGGCTGCGTCTTGACCGAAGACTTGACACCATTCCAGGCCCAAAGGGCTATCCGCTCATTGGCATTGGCTATCAACTCCCCCCTAAGGCTCCAGCTTTGTTTCGCCGGTGGGCGATGGAATATGGCGAAGTTTTCAAGATCCGCGTCGGCTGGTACAATTGGGTGGTCATTAACTCTCCAGAAGCCATAAAGGAGATTCTTGAGAAGCAGGCTGTCATCACGTCCTCCAAAGCCCCGTCACCAATGGGCCACGACATCGTCACGGGAGGCAATCGAATGCCTACCATGCCCTACGGATCGCACTGGCGTGCATTACGATCAGTAATACGTCAGATCACAACGGTACCCATGACTGCTACGTTTGTTCCAACCCAGGAATTTGAAACGAAGCAAATGCTTTTCGATCTGGCTACTGACAATGATAACGACCGCAATTTTTACCAACACATGCGTCGCTATGCATTCAGTATCATCATGACAAACACTTTTGGCACGCGCATCAAGAGTCTGGACCACCCAGCTGTTCAGAATGCTATACGAAGTCAAGCAATCCTCAGAAGGACGTCTCGGCCAGGTGCGTACCTCGTGGATGAAATTCCACCACTGGCAAGTCTGCCAACATGGTTACAACCCGGTCGAAGGGATGCTCAAGCAGCTGCGAAAGAAGTTCTAGACATCAAGTTGGACATTTGGCACGAATTGGAGAAGCAGGTCACATCAGGGGAAGCCCCACACTGCTATGCACGCCAAATCTATGAAAGCAAAGAATCGTGGTATGCCCAAGGCCTGACAGAGGAGCATTTAATCTGGGTTTCCAGTGGACTGGTAGAAGCTGGTTTTGAGACCACTGCGGCAACTTTAAACAGTGCTATTCTCTATCTTGCCTCTAACCCCGAGGTACAAAAAAAAGCGCAAGAGGAGTTTGAGCGTGTTCTAGAGCCAGACCGTCTTCCTACATTTGAGGATCTGGCTAATTTGCCCTATGTGCGCGCTTGCGTCAAAGAGGTGCTTCGAATGAATCCTATCCTCGCGCCTGGCATTCGCCATTTTGCGGAGCAAGACGTAGTGTATAAAGGGCATGTTATTCCTAAAGGAACCGTGTTACTTGCAAATACCGCATTCTTACATTTTGACCCTGAACGATTCGAAGATCCACTGGCATTCAAACCTGAGCGGTATCTGGATCATACACTGTACAGCTCTGAATATGCGGCCATGAGCGATCCGTACAAACGGGATCATTTCACGTTTAGCACCGGTAGAAGAACGTGCCCCGGCGCACGCTTGGCCGAGAACTCGCTCGATATTGCGCTTGCAGGCATCATGTGGGCATTTGACGTTCGACCCCCTCTAGTCAACGGCGTCGAAGTTGACATGAACGTGGGTGACGATTCGTATCTGGATACCGGCTTCACCATACCGAAGCCATTTGCAGCTAGGTTCATTCCACGAAGCGAAGAGAGACTGGGAATAGTAAAGAAGCAATGGGAGTTGGCACAGCAGGATGGATACGAGCTCAGAGGTGAACAAGTAGATGTGGATGGTATTGTGCAGTAGTGATGGAATATAAAATCATCGTTCGATCTATTACATGTACAGATTCTTCATTCATGATATTCGTCTAGAAGGACATAAGGGGAACAAATATTTTCCTAAGTATTGAGCTCTCTTAATCGAGACCTCATCATATCAACAATCCTCGAGTGCTCGCATCTTAGCCAAGAGTCCAGGCCTTGATAGAGGCATTCTACACCTCCAAAGAAAACCTCGTCAGGAAAGTAGTGACCACCATAGTGATGCGAAGCGATAAATTGGTCAATCAGAAGACCGGCTCGTCTCATTTCACCCAACACCAGTTGAATTTTCAAAGCGGTCTGAACGCGCGTATCGTCGATGCTGAAGGTCCCAACAGCCATCTTTGCGGGTCCGATTGTGATCCCACTGGATGGTGTTGATGCTAGAGTCCCGTCTGAAGAGCTGCTTGCACTGAACAGGTTACTAGCCGTGGTGCTTGAACATGTTGAGGATCGATCCAAAGACCCGGAACTGGAACTTTGTAGAGACATGGTAGGGGATGCGTCTCGAGATGTGGCGCCTGAGGCGGCGGCAGAGGATGTCCATGTAACACTCTGGGTGCAGATGGCTGCTTGTTGATACCAATTCAAGATTCGAGAAATGTTTGAAGCGTAGAGTAGCGCAAGATTAGGAGTCTTTGCACAGGAGCAGGTCAGTAGATGACTGAGCTGTTCGCTAGCGACACGATTGAGACGTAAGACATGGTCCAGAGGGACTCCCCCGGTAGCGTCTGCTGTCGCTGCCCCGGGCGACGGAGCGTTGAATTGAGGTTTGTTGTTATCTGTGAATGACAAGTTTCCCAAGATCTTGTATGCTTCCTGAGGACAGTCATGATCCCTGATACCGTTGAACGGCATAGAAATATCGTTGTGGTGTGTTGACTTTTGATCCTGTGTTTGGTGGAACGGTGCGGAGTTTGTCAGAGGCGCACTCGCAGGTGTGCAGCAGCCAAGGTCAGGAGATTCTGGTGTTGGTATTGGGTCGAACGGTGGATTAATGGGTAGGAGTTGCTCGTTGCTGTGGCCAGCAACACCCCATTCTCTGAAGTCGAGCGTGTTGAAATCCATCAAAGGCATTCCTGGTTGATCGAATGCGTCGTGACTCATGATTAGACCGTCTGAGTTTTCGTCTCCAGCATCCCAAGGCACAGGCAAGTCGGGGACGCCCGAGAGAGACATGGGATTAAGCACAGCCTCGCCATCGCTACCACTATTACTTTCCACTTTATCTACCTTTGTAGCAGCGGGAGTGTTCGTCTGGTCTTTAGGTGTCTGAGTGAGATTTGGGCGAAGCCTATCTCGTCGTGGTCTTCCATTTTTTCGCGATACACCATACATGCATGGTATATCGTAGTTGACGCACCGCCCACACCTCGGTTGTCCGCGATCACACTTCAGCTTGGCAGCGCCACAAGCATCACAGCTAGAACGCAACTTTGGACGCTTAGGTACTCGAGCTGGGCTGGCAGACATGGTGAACAAGAGTGCGGTTTTCTCAGATGCCTATCTATCGTTCTACGTATATCAAGTGAGCGGCGCAAGGACGACGGACCCGAGTTATATGTTGTCATCAAATGACGCACCTATCTGTTGTTGAATATTGGGTCGATCCGCACTGCGCTCCCGTTCAGAAAATCCTGGCCGCTTTTCCAAGCCAATGGCTTAACGCTCTGACGAGGAGGCTGTTGGGGCTAGAGTGGGGGCTGGATTGGGGGCTGTTTGGCATAAGTGGCGGAATCATTCGGATGCTCACTAGCTCGAGTCAACCGAGGATCAGCAGATTTTCGGCTAACGGCTGACGGGTGACGGCTGCTTATTCTTACTGACCACCAACCCTGTAGCTGTCTTGTGTATCCGGACTTAGCCGATCACGCACGTGGAGATCATCCACAATCAAAAGCCTTTTACAGTACTCGCCTAATCCGACACTGGCTCCACCACTTTCATAACCCGGCTCAGAACGTCGAAAGCTCAAAGCCACGGGCCGCCAACCACTAGCCGAATACGAAGTTGGCGGCCGTTTACGCATGGCACTCACGTAATTGCAGGGAGTGGAGCCGCTCCTAGGTTGGACAGCGTAGCACTCTCCACGTGCTGATTTCACCATTCCAGAAGATCGTGCCTGGCTGAAAGACAGACTAGAACCAATGATTCAGCGTTGTCAGGTGTCCATCATATGATCGACATTTTGTGTTTGGGCGGGAAGGACAACGTAATAGGCTTGGCACCCAAAAGCCGCGCGTGGCACGGCACGAACGCATTTTGCATTTTCGGACTACGGCTTTTGGCCAGGCCGCTATGTGCAGATCTTCCGCTAAGCTGACACGACTGATTGGAGTCTAGAATTCTGGGACGTCTGAGTCAGCCATAAATGTACTAGTCGCGTTGCACCAAGCGAGCTGGCCCCTCGCTAAGGAACATCACTCAACCGATCTCCACACGCGGCTCAGCCCTCTCGGTTCAGCCCTCTCGGTTGATCATGACGTTGAGATAAGGCAAAGCGAATTTTGGGGCCATTGTTGGCGGGCCGGAATGGATTTTGTGATTATGATGGAGCAGACCACCAAGATCTGCAGGCAGCCAAAATCTTTGAATAATCCATGTGTGCTGAGTCAAAGAAGCTGGCAGTCTGGTGGAATGCCAGTCTCAGGTGAGAAAGTGCTATACTAACCATTAGTTGCGTCAGATGGAGGCTGACTGTGAAACATAAGATCCCAACGTATCATTGTGGCTAAACGCCACAAGATAACGTGGTGCTTTTGTGGTGGGTCCGCGGCTCGGGAAACGACACTATCATGCCATACGGTGCCGGCTTCCGAGGCTAGTAGCGATCAGTGTTCATGTGGTACGTTAGTGCTCATCATGATTGCCCCTAGCTAACGAATGGCCCCCAAAGCGCTCCGAGAACTGAATTACGCACATCTGAAATCATAAGCTTCTTACCTCGTTTCCTTACTTAAGATTACGCTGCCGTCGTTCTTGAAAATACTTGCTGCTAGTGTGGGTTAGCTTGACAACACATTGAATTCTTAAACAGGATTACCAAACATTGGGTCTCTCAACAGGTCAAGCTCAATACAGGGTATCGTATGCATTTTCAACCGTGTATTTGACACTCCATAATGGCGGACCATCTGAAGTTGTATCTCTTCGGAGACCAAACATATGATATCCAGCCGCGATTCAAGGAATTGCTTCGAAACCGAGATAACCTTGTGCTCGAAGGATTTCTTGTGAAGGCGTATGACGCCGTACGTGCAGAGATATACAAACTCCCGCAACAGGACAGGGAAGATCTTCCGCGTTTCACTGCTCTCGATGACCTTGTTCTGTGGAATCAAGTGGGTAGGCGCTGCGTTCCACTGGACATGGCAGTCACCACCATTTATCAGCTCGGCACTTTCATCAGGTAAGCGCGCAACAACTCGTGTCATACACCATATTGCATCAATGACTGACAGGATAATCAGTCAAGCCGACAATGTTTCCTACGGCGCAGACAGTTCACGTGTCGCCGGTCTTTGCACAGGAGCCTTTGCCGCGGCTGCGGTAAGCTGTAGTCGCAGCACGCTAGACATTGTTCCGCTCGCCGTCGATGCTGTTATTGCTGCTTTCAGAACAGGCATGCAAGTCACAGAAGTCGGGAAACGAATAGCACCTTCGCTCGATTCTGACAAGAGCTGGTCGATCATAGTTCCCGATGCAGCGTCGACAGATGCGGTGCACAAGTTCTGTGAACAGAGTGTAAGACCTTTGTTTGCCCCATTTGAACAAGCTAACTCGTAGACGCAGGCTTTGCCATCGACGAGCAAACCATACATAAGTGCATATGCACCGAGCGGGATCACTGTAAGCGGACCACCGCAGGCGCTCGCACAACTCGTTAAATCCGACATATTCAAAGATCTCAGGTACAAGAGTATACCAATCTATGGACCATACCACGCACCGCATCTCTACTCTGAAGTGGATGTGAGGAGCATTGTTGGCAATTTGGCTTCTACTGGTCAAACTGCACGCAGTCAAAAGATCCCCTTATTCTCAAGTACTGGAGCCGTCGTGGAAGGTCGAGACTTTGCCACATTATTGAAGGCTGCGGTCGAGCAAGGCCTGTTGCAACCGATTCGTTGGAGCTCTGTTCTCGATGACCTACAGACCTGCCTCAAAGATCTCGCACCAAAGTCATTCAATGTCGTTCCGATTGGAACCAACGCCGACCAGCTCATTTATACCAGGCTGAAGCAGACTTCTTTCCGCACGTTGGTGCCTCCTCCACAACCTCCGGGGAAACACGCCTCCACCGAGCCAAGCTCATTCACAAATCCCACCAAACCTAAGCTTGCCATCATTGGTATGTCTGGGAGGTTTCCTGGAGCCAAGAACAACGACGCATTTTGGGACCTGTTGTACCAGGGCCTTGATGTTCACAAGCCGGTTCCAGCTTTACATTGGGATGCTAAAACACATGTGGATCCAACTGGGAAGCGGAAAAATACTAGCGCAACACCGTTTGGTTGCTGGTTGGACGACCCAGGAGAATTTGATGCCCGTTTCTTTAATATTTCCCCT
Organism: Carpinus fangiana; assembly: GCA_006937295.1. Classification (NCBI taxonomy): domain Eukaryota; kingdom Viridiplantae; phylum Streptophyta; class Magnoliopsida; order Fagales; family Betulaceae; genus Carpinus; species Carpinus fangiana. The sequence goes on along the minus strand of VIBQ01000107.1, from coordinate 23,463 downwards.
AGAGAGGCTGTTCAAATCGACCCTGCACAACGACTAGCGCTGATGACTGCTTATGAAGCGATCGAACAAGCAGGCATTGTTCCTGACGCCACGCCATCTACTAGACCAGACCGAGTTGGCGTCTTCTACGGTGTGACCAGCAACGATTGGATGGAAACGAACAGCTCGCAAGATATTGACACGTATCTTATTCCAGGTGGAAATCGCGCATTTATTCCCGGACGCATTAACTACTGCTTCAAATTCAGTGGTCCAAGTTATGCTGTTGATACCGCCTGCTCGTCAAGTTTAGCTGGCATTCACCTCGCCTGCAACTCACTGTGGCGTGGGGATATTGATACGGCCATTGCAGGTGGCACAAATATTCTTACAAACCCAGACTTTACAGCTGGTCTGGACAGAGGTCATTTCTTGTCCCGCACTGGTAACTGCAAGACATTCGATGACGGTGCCGACGGGTATTGTCGTGGTGAAGGCATTGGATCGATCGTCCTAAAGCGTCTTGACGACGCTGTTGCAGACAACGATCCAATCCTGGGAGTTATTCTCGGTGCCTATACTAACCATTCTGCGGAGTCCGAGTCAATTACTAGACCACACGTTGGCGCTCAGCGTGCCATTTTCAGCAAAGTCCTGAATCAAGCTGCTGTGGATCCTTACTCAGTCAGTTACGTCGAAATGCATGGAACAGGAACCCAAGCTGGAGATGCTGGCGAAATGTCCAGCGTATTGGATACGTTTGCACCACCACTCGCCAAAGTCAAACGAGGTAGAGGAGTTGACGAAAGCCTATTTATTGGCTCAGCCAAAGCAAATATCGGTCATGGTGAGGCCGCTTCGGGTGTCTCCAGTGTCATCAAAGTATTACTCATGATGCAAAAGAATATGATTGTCCCACATTGTGGAATAAAGACGAAGATCAATCACAAGTTCCCAACTGACCTGGAAGAACGCAAAGTCAACATTGCACTGAAGCCTACTTCTTGGGAAAGAAGTTCAGATTCTCTGAAACCAAGGAGGGTTTTTGTCAACAACTTCAGTGCTGCTGGTGGAAATACTGCACTCCTCATTGAAGATGCACCACCTGAGAAAGATTTGTCTGCTTTGGGCGATGACCCACGTAACCAGCATCTCATTGCCGTCTCAGCCAAAAACGGTGTCTCATTGCAGGGCAATCTCCGGACCCTACTTCATTTCTTGAAGGAGAACCCAGAAACCCCCATGGGCCAAATCTCATATACTACGACTGCACGCCGCATGCACCATCTACATCGTGTCATGCTTGCGGGTTCGACTAGTAAAGACATCTGTACACAGATTGAGACTGCTTTGCGCGACAACACCGGAACAACAAGGCCCAAGAGCGCCCCGAAGATTGTATTCACTTTCACAGGCCAAGGAGCACAGTATCCTGGAATGGGTAAACAACTATTTGACAATTTCTCTTTTTTCCGTGACGAGATGCGCCATCTAGATCACCTCGGACAGAACCTTGGTTTCCCATCAATGCTGCCCGTTATTCAGTCCGAAGAACCCGATATTGGAATCTTTGAGCCAATCACTGTGCAGCTCGCAAACGTTTGTATGCAGATCGCATTGAGCAAGCTATGGGCATCGTGGGGTATCATTCCCTCTGCTGTCGTTGGGCACAGTCTAGGAGAGTATGCCGCGCTCAACGTTGCTGGTGTTCTCTCCGATGCAGACACGATTTTCCTTGTGGGGAAGCGAGCAACCGTGCTACAGAAAAATTGCGTCCGAGACACTCATGAGATGCTCGTCGTAAAGGCATCTGCAGAGGAGATTGCGACCGTCCTAAAGGACCACAAGTATGAAGTTGCTTGCATTAATTCTCCAATCGAGACTGTTCTAGCCGGATCGAGTGCTGATGTGGCGATCCTGAAAGACATGCTTACCAAAGCGGAGATGAAAACTACTCTCCTCAAAGTTCCTTATGCGTTCCACTCTTCACAAATGGACGCCATGCTCCCAGACTTCAAGCAGGCTACTGCTAGTGTCTCATTTTCTAACGCTAAAATTCCTGTTGTGCGTCCACTAGACGGAAGCATTGTCGAAGACAGCGATAGTTTCGGCCCTGAATATCTGGCCAGTCACTCTCGTCAGCCCGTGAATATGCGCAAGGCCTTACTGGAGGCATACAGCAAGAACATCATCACCGACCAGACCAAGATTATCGAGATCGGCCCCCACCCAGCCATTGCAGGCATGGTCAGGGCTGTTCTGGGACCTCAGGTTGCATCTCTTGCGTCGGCTCAACGCGGAAGATCGGCTTGGCAGATACTGGGCGCTGCGCTGAAGTCACTCTACAATGGTGGATCCAACATTCGCTGGGCCCATTATCAGCGTGATGTACAAGTCTCTCACAAGGTCGTTCCATTGCCAGCCTACAGCTGGGATCTAAAGGAGTATTGGATGCAATACGTGAACGACTGGTCCCTACGCAAAGGAGATCCCCTCCCTGCTGTGACCGCTGGTCCATCGCTGGAGAGCACTACCGTTCACCGAGTCGTTGAAGAAAGTGGCGATTCCCAGAAGACTCACATTATTGTGGAAGCAGATATCGCCCGCAAAGACCTCAGTCCTCTTGTACAGGGTCATGAGGTCAATGGAATTCCGCTCTGCACTCCCTCTGTATATGGAGACATGGCTTTGACATTGGGCACTTATCTTTTGAAACGCTATCAGCCCAGTCAGAAGGACAATTTAGTGGATGTGGCTGATATGATTATCTCGAAAGCTCTCATTTTGAAGGCTGGTGCAACATCGCAACCGCTTCAAGCACATGCAGAAGCTGAGTGGTCATCGCAATCAGTGGCTATCAAGTTTATGTCCTTTGATGTGAGCTTATTCCCCCAATGACACAAATCTAAGCGGACAGTGCTAATAAAACCCCACTAGAACAAGCAAAAGCTTCAAGAGCACGCACGATGCGTTGTACGCTTCAAGGATAGGAGCCTTCAACAAGCACTCGAAAAGGATGCCGCCAACGTCAAACAGAAGCTACAAGCTCTTCGAGACGGCATTGCTGAAGGAACAACTGCACGTTTCAACAGGCCCATGGTGTATCGCGCCATTAGACCGCTGGCGCGTTTTCATGACGACTACAGGGCTATCGACGAGATCGTGCTTAACAGCGATTCCCTCGAAGCCTCCAGTAAGCTCAGCTTTGGTAGCGTGAAGAGGGGCGGCACTTATCACACCCATCCTGCTATCATTGACTCCTTGACACAGTCTTGTGGTTTCACCATGAACTGTAATGACGGTACTGATCTGGACAAGGAGGTCTTCATGAACCATGGCTGGGGCTCTTTCCAGATGTTTGAGCCAATGGATTTTGACAAGAAATACACCACTTACACGCGCATGAACGAGGGCCCGGATAAGCTATGGTACGGTGACGTCGTCATATTCGACGGTGAAAAAGTCGTAGCATTCTTCGGCAAGATTGCGGTACGTATCTTGCCTATTGCAACCAGTTCAGACTGACCAATTTCACTAGATTCAAGGCGTGCCACGCAGAGTTCTGGGTGTAATTCTCTCAATCGAGGCCGGAAACAAGACACAGAAGCAGCAACCCTCCACAGCTTCTTCCAAGCCTGTTCCATCCAAGAGCCCTCCCCAGGATTCGCAACCAGTTGTCACAGAGAGTACTTCGTCCAAGGTCCCGCAAGCTATGGAAATCATAGCTGAAGAGAGTGGTCTTGATGCGGCAGATCTGACGGATGGCACTATCTTTGCTGACGTCGGAATTGACTCTCTTCTAGGTCTGACGATTTCTTCTCGATTTCAGGAAGAGCTAGATGTTGATCTTGATTTCAATGCTCTGTTTTATGAGTACCCCTCTGTTGGGGAACTAAAGAGATTTCTCGGAGGATCCGCTGCCATTGATACCGGATCTTCGACTCCAAACTCTAGCGACTCTGAATCGACTGATAACTTGACCAATGCAACGAGAAGCACTACTCCTGATCAATCAGAATCCACTACCGGAACCAAGGTTGATTTCAAGAGTGCTTTGCAGATTGTTTCAGAAGAGAGTGGGGTCGCCACAGAAGACTTTACCGATGACACAAATTTTGCAGATCTCGGTGTGGATTCACTTCTATCTCTTGTTATAGTAAGTCGATTCCGGGATGAGCTAGAATTGGACATGCCACATGAGTCCATTTTCCTTGAGTGTCCGACGGTCCTGGACTTGAAGAAGTTGTTAATTGGAGATGCCACGGACGCGCCGAAGCCACAAGTTGAGAGTATACCTTCTCCTGCTTCACCTCCTGCTCCAGAAGCTAAGCCATCCGATATCGACACCGCCGCTCTTGAGACTCGGAGAAAAGCTGTTGACGAGTATGTTGAGAAATACACAGCTGGATTCTCGGCACCGACGCCTTCAAACTCCTCACCTACCGTCAATGATAACGAAAAGGTTGTCTTGGTGACTGGAGGATCTGGAAGCTTGGGTGGCCACCTGGTTTATCATATTGCTCAGCTGCCGGATGTAAAGACTGTGGTTTGCCTTAATCGGGAGAACAAAGCTGAGCCATACGTTCGACAACAAAAGGCGATGAGAGACAAGGGCATCCGATTTCCCGAAGCACTAAAGCCGAAGTTACTGGTGTTCCAGACTGACACTTCCAAACCAAAGTTTGGTCTAGCTGACAGCGATTATGAGGGACTCGCAAATACTGTCACTCATTTGATCCACAATGCATGGCCAATGAGCGCTAAGCGCGCCTTACCCGGCTTTGAGCCGCAATTTCAGGTTATGCGTAACTTGATTGATCTCGGTTGCAACGTCGTATCTCGACGTCCAGACTCTTTCAAGTTCAGCTTTCAAATGGTGTCATCAATCGGTGTCGTTGGTAATTATGGCCTAGGCAATGGTGAGAAGAGAACCATGGTCCCGGAAGAGAGAACCGACATCAGCACAGTCCTACCAAACGGCTACGGTGATGCCAAATGGGGCTGTGAGAGAATGCTTGATGACACGCTACACAAACACTCGAACATGTTCCGCACTATGGCCGTTCGTCTGGGACAGATTGCTGGTTCCAAGACCAGTGGGTACTGGAATCCAATGGAGCACTTTGGGTTTTTGATCAAGTCATCTCAGACCTTGAACGCTTTGCCCGACGTGGATGGTACCGTCTTTTGGACTCCTGTCAACGACATTGCTGGTACCTTATCCGACTTGGTTCTATCTGATCGTGAACCCTATCCAATCTATCATATCGAAAACCCTGTTGGCCAATCGTGGCGTGAGATGAATGCTGTTCTGGCAGACGCGTTGAAGATTCCCAATCTCATCCCATTCGAAGACTGGGTTGAACGCGTGAGAAATGGAGGACAGCGTAACAATCCTGCTGCCACTCTCTTGGATTTCTTGGATAGCAATTACCTCCGTATGTCATGCGGCGGTCTAGTCTTGGACGTCAAGAAGACCTTGGAACACTCAAAGACCTTGTCGGCTGTGGGTCCAGTGAGTGATGAGATTGCAAGGAAGTATATTCACATTTGGAAAGAGATTGGTTTCTTGAATTAATCGATCTATCTTGACATTTGGGCGTTCATTTTGGTTAGAATAGAGTCTCAATTGCATAGCATAAACAGTTATTTGAATGTTTCCTGTTAAACCTTTCTATCAGCTTCGAATTCGAATTACAAAGTGTGTTGTGAGGTTATTCTTCTCCCTTGACACTGGTTCTGCCTTGGTTGTGTCAATCGCTTCTGACTGATCATGTCCATCCGCTTCTGCCTTGGTTGTCCAATCGCTTCTACCTTGGTTGTCCAACCGCTTCTGACTGATCATGTCCAATCGCTTCTGACTGATCAGATCGAAAAAATGACTACTAAATTGACGTAGAAGCTCGTTGCGGGGTTGACGCGGAGAAATTCCGGGCAAGGGGCCTGACACGCCAATTTACGGGTTGTTTTGCTTGGTATTGCTTATCTGGTCAGTGGCTAGCTCGTAACTGGATCCGATGGCGTCTCTTATCTCTTCCTTTTTCGATCGATCTGCCATTGGCATGTCGTCACGCGCCGTACAGCACCCATCCAAAATGATTAAAACCGTCTTGGTGGGCCCCACATTCTTTTCGTTCGTCGTAAGACGTGAAGACACAGCAGAACTCAACAGCACCGATAATGGCTGACTATAAATGGGATCCAGAGGCCACAGCTCCTGGAGGCGCAGGCCATAATCCTAGCTACCGTCGTGACTCGACGTATGTGCCGGACGACAAGCTACCGCCATCTGACATCGCAGCACACACTCGTGGACGTCAGTTTTCTGTCGAAAATGAACCAATGGTCACTGCCGATGTGAACAAACTCAAGCGCAATCTTCATGGCCGACACATGCAGATGATCGCTATTGGTATGCAGGACTATTATCTTGTGGTGCAACTTTTAGGCTAATGCATAAACCCAGGTGGTGCTATTGGCGCTGGCCTGTAAGTCACACTACTGTGGCTGTATTTTGCTTCTAAACAACTACTAGATTCGTAGGCTCAGGAGGCGCTTTGAACTCTGGAGGCCCAGGCAGCTTGGTCATTTGTTTCATGATCATTGGAGTTATGATGCTGATGATGATGCAAGCTCTAGGTGAGCTTGCTGTAATGTACCCCGTGAACGGTGCATTCTACAACTACATCGTTCGCTTCCTCGACCCGAGTTGGTATGAGTATTTTCTCTCAGCTGAAGTGATACATTGCTAACAGTGATATGTAGGGGGTTTGCCATGGGATGTGAGTATATCGAATACGTAAAAGTCGACTTGTCGTGAGGACTAAACACAAATAGGGGACTACGCAATTCAATGGCTTACGATTCTCCCCTTCGAACTCACCGCAGCCAGGTAGGCCATTAACTTCCATTGGAGGTTTCCCTGCTCACATGACCCGATAGTATTACCATTGATTACTGGACTCAGGGTTCTCTTAACTCAGGAGTAAGTTGTGGTGCTTCGTAGGAGGTGCTTTTGCTGAATATTGTTCAGATTTGGATTGCCGTGTTTCTTGCTGCGCTAACAATTGTCCAATTCTTTGGTGTTCGTGGCTACGGTGAGGTAGAGTTTTTCCTCTCCTTTATCAAAATTTTGGCGTGTACCGGGTTCATTATACTCGGAATCATCATCAACTGTGGTGGAGTACCCACCGATAACCGGGGTTACATTGGTGCAACATACTGGCATGATCCCTACTCTTCCTTCAAAAATGGCTTCAAGGGATTCTGTTCCGTTTTTGTGACAGCTTCATTTGCCTTTGGAGGTACAGAGCTCACAGGATTAGCAGCTGCAGAGGCCGGTAATATGAGAATGCAACCCACAAGATCTGTGAACTGAGCTGACTGTGTATTGCAGACAATCCGAGAAAGCAAATCCCAAAAGCGATTCGTCAAGTGTTCTGGCGTATAGCTTTCTTTTATGTGGTGAATCTTTTCATACTTGGGTTGGTTGTGCCCTCCAATAACCCCGACCTCTTGAATTCAAGTGGCGCAAACACGAAAGCATCCCCTTTCGTTATCGCGATCAATCTGGCTGGCATCAAAGTACTACCGTCGATTTTCAATGCCGTCATCACAATTTCCGTTATTAGCGTCGCTAATTCTGCGACTTATGCGTCGACTCGCACATTACAGGCTCTTGCTATGCAAGGGATGGCCCCCAAGCTTCTTGCATACGTTGACAAAGCTGGTCGTCCCATCCCCACCGTTATTCTGCAATTGCTGTTTGGGCTCATTGCTTTTGTGAATGTGAGTCCCGTTCCTTCATGGCATGAGCTCGTATTGATGAGATGCGCTCGTGCTGATGAGATGACTTTTCAGGAAGCAAGCGCTGGGGGCCAAATCTTTGGCTGGCTTCTGGCTCTATCTGGTCTTGCGGTGAGTTTGGTATTGATCATCATTAGGGTTAGTCTGACTAATATCATAGAACTTTTTTGTATATGGCTCAATCTGTCTGGCTCATATTCGCTTCAGGAAGGCATGGCGATTGAACGGGCACGACGTGAAAGAACTCCCTTATCGTGTAAGTGCAACTGCTTGGAAAACCCTTGTTGCATAGCTGATATTGAAGCAGGCCTCATTTGGTATCTGGGGAAGCTGGCTGGGTCTTTTCCTCAACGTCATATGTCTCATGGCTTCTTTCTATGTTGCCCTGTTTCCAATTGGTGGCACACCAACCGGAGGGGCTCAAGCCTTTTTCCAGTCCTACCTGGCTCTCCCACTGATCATCTTTCTCTACCTCATCTGGAAAATTATCAGCTGGTTCAAATTTCCGTCGCATCGACCATTGTTCGTCCGTGCTAAAGATATCGATATCTACACGGGCATGCGCGAGGATCAGAGGACTCTGAGCGTTATAGAAATTGAGGATGAGAGAAAGAAGTCCTTGGGTAATCGAGCTTTCACCGTCGTCAGAGCTTTGTTTTAGATTGATTCTCGAGATGTCTTGGGGTCGACACGCGCACACTGAAACAAGTCAAGGTATTTCTTGCCATAGAGGATCTTCAGACACTCGTCATGCTTTTTTCTTCACCTGCGATAGGCCCTTTGTCGGCATGCTCAGGATATTTTGTGAAGTAGGCGTTTATCATTAGAGAGGGTTGCTATTCGATGGACCGTAGAACATCCCGCCATCTCAATAATTGGCCCCAATGCTGCCTTCATAGCTTCGATAGCGCCCAAGGTAGAGTCGCCAAGTAAAGCCTACCGGTTGATCAGTGTTGCTTTCGTCTTGCTCCAGTATGAGATGAGGATACCCATCAGGCCCTACAAGGATGCTTCCAAAATCGATACCGTTCTATACTCTCCAGCCATCATTCGCAACGAGTCGGATCGACTCCATCACTACCACTTTATAAGAGCTAACCTAGCTCGAGTTTCAGGCAAATCACATCATCATGACTTTGCAAAAGTCCTACCGACCCCGAGTGAATCCAACTGAAGGATGTGCCGATTCCAACACCGAAAAAATCGCATGTATTGGTTGCCGTAAGCAAGGTCGGCATGAACCCGTTCGATTAGAAGATACGCGAAGGCTATGTTCGAGACCAGCTTCCACTTCAACTGCCCGCAACCTTGGCCGTCCACTTTGTTGGCCCTTCGCGCTACTTCAAAGTGGGCGACAATATGGACTAAATAATATCTACGAAAATATTCTCGCATCCTAAGCGGCTCGTACGATTCGATATGATACAAAACCAAATGAGTGCCGCTAGAATGCTCTGTCAGAGACGGTCATGTACGTACCAATCGAATCGAGAGTTAGTGCAGATTACTAGTGCCGCAAACCTCCATAAGATCCCGTACCGTGGTTGGTAACATACCATTTTTCGCGTGCGGCTCACCTAATATATGCTCTTAAGTTTTAAGATTGGCATTGTTGGAATTCTATTCAAGTCCTTGATCCAGCTAGATGAGCAAGAAATTAACAGTATACTGTGTCGCGGTCTCGCAGTACTTGAATGGACAATCTCGTGGTTGTCATGTGCGTCTGGTCACGTGGCATTTATGTCATACCAGCCACGACCTTAGACGCAAACTCCAACACTCAATAGTACATATGTAAATACCCTATTGTATATACTTAGTCGGTGATCCGTCTTTAATCATCCAGCCGTTTTCGTCGAATCTCCTCAGCCCTAAATATACGCGTTACTTTTATATTACTACGCGCCCCTACCGCGTCCTTACTTACTATACTATCTATAAAGATAGTTAACTAGATATAGATTATTTTTACTATTATAAAAATCTACGTATACTTATATATAAATCTTATTACGTTATTATAACTACTAACCGTATCTAACACTACCTTCGCGAGTACTATAGATTAGATATAGCTTTAAGGATAGAGGCTAAAGTCTAGACTATTATTACTAAGCTCGCTAATAAAGAATATTACTTTCCTTTTCCTCTTCCTATAGGGGTTATTCCCGCGATTCCCTACCTTCTAGTCTTTATAGGTTATAGATATATTATATACTTTTCCTTATATACGTACCTAGATAGTATCCGGTTATATAGTAACTAAAAGTATCTAGCTATACGTAGATCTATTAGAAGAGGATATAGGGAAGATAATTACTTTATAGAGGTATATTACTAGAGATTCTACGTAACTAGACCTAGTACCTAACTTTTCTACGTCTTTATAGACGGCTATCGTAGCCTAGAAGAGAAAGAAGCTAATACTATTAGCGAGACGAAATTAAAAATAGCGCTTAAGAAGATATATATATTTATTAATAGCTAGCTAGAGGAGAAAGGGTAAGGAGAAGATAAGTAAATTCGAATATTCTAAGACTAGGCTACGTATACTTAAGTTAACCTATAGCTTAAGATAACTAAGTAGCTAAAGTATCTTAATAGCTAGAACCTTTATTAGATTACGCTACTAGTTAATATACCTTTATAGACTAAGCCCTTACTTCGCCTTCTTTATAATAGTATTAACTAAATTATTAAAGTAGCCTACTAATCTATCTATAAAGAAAAGGTTAATATATTTAACTAGGTATAGATAAATACGTTTATTAATTACCCGATTCGCGTATTTAATAGGCTAATACTAGCTAGGCTATAGAAAGGTACTTATATAAGATATAAAGGTATCTAAAAGAAACTACTTTACTTTATTTATTAATCTACGTAGCTAAAATATTCTTATAACCTTATATATTAGCTTACTCTTAACTAAGTCGCCTAGCTTAATAAAGCTATCTCTACGGCTAAGCTAGTTAACTTAACTAATTCGGCGGCTACTACTTTAGTATAGAATAAGCGACTAGATAACGCCTACCTCTCCCTTTATATCTCTTTATTAGACTATAAACTTAAAGGTCTAATTTTTAAAAGCGCTATCCTTAGCTTTTTTACCGTTCTTAGAATTAAGACTAATAACTATACGCTAGTAGGCGTATACGGGTATATACTAAATCTATTAGCCTTTATTAAGATTACCTAAATACTTATTATTTAAAAGGCTATTTACTTAGCTAAGGCTAATAAGGCTAATAGCCTAGCTAACGTAATAGACGATATATAGACCTGGTTCCTCCTCTAGGGTACTCGTTTACTATTTACTTAGGCTTCCCGTATACGATTATATAGAAAAAAGGTATAGTTAAGTATAACCGCCTTTAGCTTTATCTATTAGTTAGAAGATAAAATAAAACTAGACTATAAAGATATTTCGCTTATAATAGATAGTCTTTATAATTTCGTCTATATAGAGGTTCGCTTAGCTTAAGATAGCCTTAAGAAGCTCTTTCTTCTTAGCCTAGACGAGTAAAGGGACGAGATTATTCCTAAGTTTTAACTCTACTAGCTATATAATAATCCGTTAAATATAAGCCTACGCTAGTTATTTCGGAAAGATAAATAGAACTATAAGCTACTTCTACTTAGCGACTATTAGTTACTAGATCGTATACTCTTAAACGATTAGCTTTAGGATAACTTAATATATATTAGCGCCTAAGTATACTTAAAGCTAGCCTAGTAGAAAGATATAGTTTAAAAGTATCTTTAGCTTATTAACTTATTCCTATAGTGGCTCCTTCTTCTATTCTATTTAACTAGTAGATAGCTAGCTTATAGTACTAAGCTTATATCGTTACTATACTCTAATATAGCCTAGGGCTACTATCGTAGTATTTTTATTAAGAATAGGCTCGTAAGTATAGTTATAATATACTATAAAGGCTATTTAATTAAAGGCTTAATAAAGATTATTTATTACTATCTTCCTAAGGAAGTTTCTAAGCTATATATCTACTATATCTAGTTTATTCTTCTATTTAAAGAGTAGCTAGAAAAGTTTATTTTAAAGAAGACGAGTAAATAAGGCTAGCTATTCCTTTAGTCTAAGGGTAATAGCTATTAGGCTAGTTTTACTCTTAGCTAAGTCCTTTAATAGGAGGTTAGTATTTAGCTAAAAATAAATCTTAGTATTATACTATATCGCTATATTATAATTATAATTTTAAGGATATACCTTAAAAGCGATAGCTTTAAGTAAGATTATAAGGTTATAGAGAATATAGTAGAGTAGTAGTCTAGCTATATAAGCTAAATAGGCGGGAGTATCTATATATAGGGTTTAAAAGAAGCGCTTAGTTTTATTAAGGCGTAATAGTAGGCGTATTATAAGGTAAGTATTAAGTAGTATACCTTTCTAGGCTTTTAAGTATATAAGGCTAGGATAAAGCGCGTACTTAAGTAGGTAGAAGGAGAAAGTATAAGTAGTAGAAAGAAAAGCTATATCTTACTATTTATATAGAATAGGACTAATAAGGCGATAGAAGAGCCTTACTAAGAAAAAATAGGTTTCTTAAGCTAAGATAAAGACCTCTCCTATAAGTTAAAGGGGGTAGTTTAAATAAATATACTTTTTTTATAAGGCGACCTTAGCGTTAGGTTTTATCTAGGTAGTTATAAAGGGGGAGATTAGCTACTATTAATAATATTACTCTCTTTTATAGCGGATATAGATATATTTAATCTTTAAATATTAATATATATTTTCTAATTAAATCTAGTACTTAGAGTTTAAAATTTATAGATTTATAGCGCTAAGGTTGACTTTTTAGCTAACTTATATTAGGGTAGGCTTATAGCGCTATAGTAAAGTAAGCTACTATATTATTATATATAAAAATAGTATAGTATACTATTAGTACGTATATATTATTACGTTATAGAAATTAAGTAAAAATAGCTTCTTATCTTACTTCTCGTCCTTATATATAGTCCCGCTTAAAGTAGGTAGCTAATATACTCTTAATATATATATAGAGGCCGTAGAAAATAGACTAAGTAAATTATATCTTTACTCTATATACCTAGAATAGAGTTATAGTATATAAGACGTATAGATATATAGTAATACTATAGTAGGTTAAGTCGTATTTATCTTAGTAATATAAGACGCTACCTATATAGTAGCGTAAAGTTATTAGTATTACGCTTTAGTAGCTACCTATAGTAGCTAAGATAAAGGAGGATATTATATATTTAGACTAGACTAAAGAACTAATAGAAGGCTTACTAGTCTTCTAGGATACTCTAGTTTACTCTAAGTATAGCTATACGTATTAAGAGCTTAAGGGTATAATAAAGTACTATTAATAAATATATAACTAGAAGAGTAATTAAGGATAGGGTAGCGCTATATAGAAGAAGACTAAGTAGCTATTAAATCGAATATAGATTAAGGGCTAGATATACTAGTAATTCTTTATATAAGGGCTATAGAAATAGTTTTTCTAGGTAATATAAGAGGATAAGTAGCCTAAGTCTTTAGTATAGTCTTTAGTATAGAAGGGTCTAAATATACTAGTAAGACGATAGAAAGAAGTTAAGGAACTAGAGAAGAGAAAGCTTATTAAAGAGAATAATAGTTAATATTAGTCGAGTATATAGCTAAACTTTACCTACTAGCTAAAGTATCTATAAAGATTTAATAGGGAAGAAGTTATTAAATAGACTACTCTACTATAGGTATAGGAAGATTCTAAGTAGAGCGGAGATAAGGCTATACTATTTAAAGCTTATTAAGTAGTTAAGATAGTTATTAAGAGCGGGATTAATATATACGTTAATAGTAACTTTATATACGTACTTTAGTATATTAACTAACGCGAGACTAGTAAGAAGGATAATAAGATACTATTTTATACTAGATTTAAAGTATCGACTACTAGAAAATATATAACTACTTAGTATAGAGTACTATATTATCTATAGTAGTTATACTTAGTAGTAAAGAGGCCGGCTTATACTCTTATATAAAGATAAGAAGGCTATCTATAGACTCTAAAGGATGTAGCTAGCCGTAGTAAAAAGATAGTATTATAGGAGGCTTATCTCGATTTTTTTCTTACTTTACTTAACTATTAGATAACTAATAATACTTTTATAAGCGGCTTAATTAGTACTCTAGCCACTCTTAGTCTAGATAAATAGGGTAGAGGCTAGTAAGACCCGTAAGGCTATACTAATATCTTAGCTACTATAAAGAGTATTAGGAGGGTTTTTATAATTTATAAGGTAGTTTTACTAAACTAAGTTAATATACTAGAGCTTTAAGAGTAGGGTACTAGTAAAGAAGAAGTTAAGCGAAGAGCTATATCTATATTTAAGTATACTTAAGTAATAGTCGATGAATTTATAACGCTAACTACGTTCGGTAGTAAAGCTAGTCCGATAATAGAAGTTATATATAGTCTTTTATATAGCTTAGGTATCTATCAGGGTTAGGGTTAGCTTAGGGTTAGGAGGGAAGTCTGGCGACTGTATGGTGAACAAACACGACTTGGATTCTGCAAAAAAAGAAAAAAATCTCGAGATGCTATGTACAAAGCACCTTTCGTTTCCCTTGTGCAGAAGAAGAAAACTCATCAGGAGGAGGGGGAGGAGGGTTTATATATCCGTCAGCTGGCCGCCAAGGTGGCCGGCGCGTAGCTGTCTATCCGAGGCTGTGCAACAGCATGCATGTGATTCTTGCGTGCCACATGTCGGCAGATGGGAAATGAAGGGGGAGCCGAAATCTGCGTGAGCGGCGCCAATCGTTCCTTCATGATGATGCGTCAACCAATGGGTAGGTGTTAGGGTTAGCTTAGGGTTAGGGTTAGGGTTA
>VIBQ01000106.1:74389-136507 GCA_006937295.1 Carpinus fangiana | reverse complement strand
TTAAACCCTTCAACACACTCTATTGTGGTAATTGACACAAGTCAAACCGAATAATGTGTTTACCGTTAAGGAGCTACAATGAGTATTGATTATGGATAAAATCATCCACTGTATCCTTGGATCACAGTGGATATTGAATCACAACCAAAAACTCGTTGTGCACCCGGCTTGGAACACATCACAGGATGACTATCAATGTATCAACAACACACAACCATTCAATTATTTGTCACAGAAATTAAATGACGAGTACGGAATTAAATAACGGAAAATAAAGCATAAAATGTAAAAGCAAGAAATATAAACTAAGGGTGAGGCTTCATCTTCAACCTAAGTTGAAGATTTTAGCCACCCATTGAATAACAAAGCATAATTAAAGTAAAAGAATGCATTAAAATTAAATTAAAAGGAAAAGCTTACAAATAAAAGGGGCAGAGCAAGGCAAACAGAAGCAAAATGCTCTCTAAAAATCGCCCCAAAAACTGTGTGTTCGACCAAATGGACCTAGGGTCCTATTTATAGACTAACAAATCGTACGAGTGCGTTCGAACGTAATGCTGAGTTGTGCGTTCGATCGCACACTGTGCATTTGACCGCAAAAAACCCGTAACGGCGCAGCTTGGAAGCGATGGACTCCTAGGGCACCCGCGCGAGATGCGGGATGACGGGGACTACGTTCGACCGTGCCTCCTGCGTTCGATCGTGAGTGCATTTGAACGCACCAAGTGCGATCGAACGCACTTGGCAGGGATCCATTTCTTCACTTAGTGTATTTTTGCTTCTTGTGGCCAACTTTTGTTGTAAAGACCTGCACAACTCAAAACACTAAAAACACCAAAAATAATTAGATATTAACAAAGTTAAAGGCCTAACAAATATAAGTTAAAGGGGTCAAATATACACAATTTGACACTGATCGCTTTTGTGATCAGGAGGGGCTAAACCTTCAACTAAGGTTGAAGATGAAGCCTCGTCATTGATTCACATTTTCATTTTCATATGTATGCTACAATTCAATATCTAATAAATTAGTTGTTCAAAGTCTTTCAATTGCTTGATTTATTTTATGAGATTAAGCACCTTTTTAGATGTTGTGCATAGTTTTATATTCAATATGTTTTGTCTAGGGGTACATCGAGTGATTGGATTGAGACTAATATCCATCATGATCTACGGATACGGTGGATGATTTGTTCTCAATTGAATACTCGTTGTGATCCTTTAAACGGATGGATTCATTGAATGATTTTTCGTGCACAATCACGACTGTTGAACATTATTTAAATGTTTCCAATATTGATTGTATGCGTACATGCGAGAGTGTAATGTGAATTTTGAGTGATGGATTTAGAAACCTTAGTCTTTTATTTCGATTGTTGTTTAAATTCTTGTTTAATTTGGTTTTTGTCAACATTGCATGACCAACTGCGGAACTAGGTTAAAATAGAATTTATTTAAATAGAGAAACGATTTCGTTGCGAAAACACAAATTCCCTGTGGATCAACCTCGCACTTGCACAAAACTTTACTG
The DNA here is from genome assembly GCA_006937295.1 of Carpinus fangiana. Lineage (NCBI taxonomy): Eukaryota > Viridiplantae > Streptophyta > Magnoliopsida > Fagales > Betulaceae > Carpinus > Carpinus fangiana. The sequence continues at coordinate 134,976 of VIBQ01000106.1, read as the reverse complement.
CAAATGACTCGTGCTATTGCGAGTAGTTTATTTTTGTACATCAAGTACTTCCTGCAAACTTAGTTGTTCTTTCTATGATTAGTTACGACGTTATTCTCGAAATGGATTGGCTAGTGAAGCATTTGGCGAGTATCGACTGTGCTCGGAAGTAAGTTGTGCTCAGGCCATGGGGAGAAGGAGAAGTGACGTATGTAGGATCGCAAGTGAGGTCTTTACCTTTGACTATTTCAGCCGTTTGGGCAGGGCTAGGAAGCTTACTCTCGGAGGAGGGTAAGCATTTTTGGCGTCCATCTTTTCTCCAGTGAAGGAGGAGAAGAAGGACCTGCAAGACATTTTTGTGGTGCAAGATTATCTAGATGTCTTTTCAATAGACTACTCTTGGTTGCCACCACAGAAGGAGGTGGAGTTTGGGATTGAGTGTGCGCCAGGCACTAATCCTATATCAAAGACACCGTATAGGATGGCGCTGTCGGAGTTAAATGAGCTAAAGGAATAGTTCCATGAGCTTCTGGATAAAGGACGGGTTGATGAGGATGTGCATTGACTATCACGAGCTGAACAAGGTGACAATCAAGAATAGATATCCTTTGCCATGGATCGACGATTTGTTGGATCAGCTGCAAGGAGCATATGTGTTTTCTAAGATTGACCTGCGCTCAGGCTATCACCAAGTAAGGGTGAAGGAAGAGGACATTCCTAAGGCGGCCTTTAGGACTCGTTATGGACATTATGAGTTCTTCGTTATGTCTTCCGGACTAACTAATGCACTAGTTGTCTTCATGGACACGATGAATAGAGTCTTTATTGACTATTTGGATCAGTTCACGGGGCTTTTCATTGATGACATTCTGATCTACTCAAAAATGTCGGAGAAGCACGAGGAGCATCTATAGAAGGTATTAAAGAGGCTTCGAAGAGAACAGCTCTATGCTAAACTCGAAAAGTGCGAGTTTTGGTTGAACAATGTGTCTTTCCTTGGACACGTGATTTTCGGAGAAGGTGGAACGGTTGACTCGGTAAAGGTGAAGGTGGTAGAAGAGTGGACTAGGCCAATCAGCATGTTCAAGATCCAAAGTTTCTTGGGAATGTTGGTTATTGCTGACACTTCATTGAGGGTTTCTCGAAGTTATTGGGGCCACTTACTATTTTAACTAAGAAGAACACTTGCTATGTTTGGACGGACGAGTGTGAGAAGAGTTTTTCAAGAGCTGAAGAGACGCTTGATAACCACTCTAGTGTTGGCATTACCTACGGAATCGGGCAATTTCGTAGTGTATAGTGACGCCTCTAAAAAGGGTTTAGGGCGTGTGCTTATGCAAAATGTCAATGTTATTGCCTACGCTTCACGCCAACTGAAGACTTACGAGCATAATTATCCCACACACAACTTGGAGTTAGCAACAATCGTGTTTGTTTTGAAGATCCGGAGGCACTACTTGTATGGTGAAAAGTGCGAGATTTACACGGACCATAAGAGCTTGAAGTACTTCTTTACCCAAAAGGAGTTGAACATGAGGCAGGAGAGGTGGTTGGAACTAATCAAGGATTATGATTGTGAGATCAATTATCATCTTGGCAAGGCTAACGTAGTAGCAGACACGTTGAGCAGGAAATCAATAGTGGAGCTTGCCGCTCTTGGAATTTCTCAACCCCAGTTGATTAAGGAATTCGTTGGGATGGGATTGGAAGTAATAGGTGAAGGTACACCTATAAACTTGGCTAACCTGATGGTTCAGTCAGAATTGCTTGCAAGGATCAAAGCCTCTCAGTTGGAGGACCCTGAGTGTGCCAAGATCAAGTAGTTACTTGAAGAAGGGAAGGCGAAAGAATTCTCCTCTCAGTTGGAGGACCCTAAGTGTGCCAAGATCAAGTAATTGCTTGAAGAAGGGAAGGCGAAAGAATTCTACCTTAAGGATGATGGGTTGCTCACCCATTTTAAGCAAGTGTGTGTACCAAAGAGTGGAGGATTGAGGAAGGAGATAATTAGTGAGGCTCATTGTTTCCTGTACACTGTACATCCTGATGGTACCAAGATGTACAGGGACGTGAAAGAATCATATTGGTGAAACAATATGAAGCGAGATATCGCGTGTTTTGTGGAGCAATGCTGATGTAGACCGAGATGCTTGGGAATACATGAGGAAGAAGGGGAGAGATGTCGAGGTGGAACCACCCCGGAGGATGACGACACGCTCCCAGACCAGAGTTGCAGCAGAGGACTAGGAACAGAGCTCTCTGAAACTGCGCTTGATCGTAGAATGATCTACGATCGATCGTAGAACTTGACCCCATAATCAATAGTTTCTGAGGAAGTGACCGATGAAAGGGGATCGATCGCATCCGATTGAGCGCCCATCTGCGCTCAATCGCACTCGTGTTGTGCTCGAGCGCACACGAGACTTTATCTTACTTTTCTGCATTTTTACTTATTAAACCGACGTAGCTTTACTTATTTTAGTAGTATTAGGGTTTTAAAGTGCTTATTCCGTACTTCTTTAGTTTTGGGGCTATATATACATGTTTATAGCCTCCAAAGAACTCAATTCTTGATTATTATTTTTGCAGTTTATTATAATAAGACTTCTCACAGTTGAGATTTCTTTATATTTTCCTTTGATTTACAGATAGACTCTGTTTGTTAGAGAAGAATTCTCAGATTCTTGATAGACTCAAGATCTAAGAATTATTTATCCTTCTTCTTGTATTGTTTTCTTTGCTTCCATTACATACCAGGCTGCATCAGTTGGTATCAGAGCGCAAGTTTCTTTCCATGGCTCCAGTCACAAGAAGAAAGGGCAACCAATTTCCAACTTTGCACGATGAGGACGATCGCGATGAATTAGTGCATGAAGACCAAGGGACGACAAAAGGGGACAATGAGGAGGTACATGTGGCTATGAGGGCTCAGATCGCAGACCTCACTAACCAATTGGCTGAATCGCACCTCTACGATAGTCGTCAACATCAAACTCCACCGCGATAGGTGGAAAAGGAAGACGAAGATGACTATGGTTATGGATCTGCAAACCCTTTTGCGGAGTGCCGAACGCAGGGACGTCGACCACCTGTGCAAGCTCATGCTAATTGGTGGGAGAGCGGGTTCAAACTGGATATTCCAAAATTTTCAGGGGGGATGCAACTTGAGGAATTTCTAGATTGGGTAGCTGCAGTTGAAGAAATTCTCGACTTCAAGGGGGTACCTGAAGACAAACGGGTTCCTTTGGTCGCAACTAAGTTTCAGGGTAGAACTACAACATGGTGGCAGCAATTGAATCAAACAAGAGTGCGGCAAGGCAAATTGAAGATCACTAGTTGGGAGAAACTATTGACTAAGATGTGACCCACCTTTTTGCCCCGGAATTACCTTTGGACTATGTACCAAAGGCTGCAAAATTGGTGCCAAGGTTCGAAGTCTGTAGATGAGTATACGGAGGAGTTTCACAAATTACTGGTGTGAGTTGATCTATCGGAGTCGGATGAGCAGCTAGTGTAGCGGTACATTGGGGGTATGCGGATACAAATCCAAGACATGGTAAATCTTTTTGACCCTGTGAATATTTTGGCAGCCCACCAAAGAGCTTTATTGGTTGAGAAAACGTTGGCACTGGGGTCCATGGGTGATTTTGGACGTGGAGGAGTGGGGGGCTACAATAGGTTGGGAGGTTCATTGCCAAACCGGGGATCTACCCCATCAAATGGTCCAAGCAAGAGGACCACTACCGTAGGGCAGCCTAGTCGAAACCAAGCGACTACCAGTCCCAAGTGTTTTCGATGCGGTGAACCGGGTCATCGGATAGCGGATTGTCGCAAGGGGAAGAAGTATGGCAAGGGTCTTTTTGTCGATTCAGGAGGCGCCTTTGAGGAACAAGGCGATGGAGAAGAACAAGAAGTAGAATTTGATGAAGACGGAGGGGTTAAGGAAGAATTTGTCACAGGGGAGGCCGAGAGTGGACCTCTATTTATGGTGAGAAGGGTGTGTTTCACCCCTCGAAAAGGTGGAAGATGGAGAAGAGCAGCGGCACAATCTTTTTCACTCAAGATGTACAATCGGGGGCAGGGTATGTCAACTTGTCATTGATTCAGGCAGTTGTGAGAATGTTGTGGTAGAAGAAGTAGTAAAGAAGTTGACCCTAGAAACAGAACAACATCCTAAACCTTATCGTTTGGAGTGGCTAAAAAAAGGCACCAAGGTAATAGTTTCTAAATGTTGTTTAGTGTCTTTTTCAATAGGGGTTAAATATATAGACAAAATGTGGTGTGATGTTGTGGCAATGGATGCATGCCACTTATTGTTGGGAGACCATGGCAGTATGATTGAAGTGCACACCATGATGGGAGGAAAAACACTTATAGCTTCATGATAGGGAATGTGAAAATAATACTCTTACCAAGTGTGGGAAACAACCTTAGGCCCACCAAGGAGGCACTCTCAATCTTTGTTGGCAAAACGAGAATTTATCGCAGAGATGTTATCATCAAAAGTGGTATACTTACTATTGAACAAGGAGAGTTCCAAAGAGGAAGAGTTGCCGAAAGAAGCTAAGAGGTTGATGGAAGAATTTGGGGATGTGTTTCCAGGAGAGCTACCCGACGAGCTACCACCTCTTCGGGACATACAACACCAGATTGACTTAGTACCAGGATCGAGTTTGCCCAACTGACCACACTATCGCATGAGTCCCAAAGAACATAAGGAATTGAGGCGACAAGTGGAAGGCTTATTATCCAAAGGGCATATTCGGGAGAGTTTGAGTCCTTTTGCGGTATCGGCATTGCTCATACCCAAGAAGGATGGCACATGGAAGATGTGCGTGGATAGTCGAGCCATCAACAAGATCACCGTAAGGTACAGATTTCCTATCCCTAGGCTAGATGACTTGTTGGATCAATTAAGTGGGACAATCATTTTTTCAAAACTTGACCTACGGAGTGGGTACCACCAAATTCGAGTGCGACCAAGCGATGAATGGAAGACCACGTTTAAGACGTGAGAGGGACTTTATGAATGGTTGGTGATGCCATTCGGGTTATCTAATGCCCCTAATACTTTCATGAGGGTGATGATCCAAGCTTTCCGACCGTTCATTGGAAAGTTTGTGGTAGTATATTTTGATGACATCCTCATCTACAGCCCCAACAAAGACAAGCATATTCAACATGTACGAGAGGTACTTTGTGTTTTCCGGAGGGAGAAATTTTATGCTTCACCCACAAAATGCTCATTCGTGAAGGATTCGGTCCTTTTCCTTGGTTATATGGTGTCTAAGGATGGATTGGTGGTAGATGAATCCAAGGTAACATCTGTGAGGGATTGGCCCATACCCACTACATTACATGAAGTTAGAAGTTTCCATGGGTTGGTGTCATTTTATAGGTGTTTCATTAATGATTTTAGTACTATTATGGCGCCTATCACAGAATGCATAAAAGCAGGGAAGTTTTCATGGAGCGAAGCGGCAACGGAGGCGTTTGGGTTGATCAAGCTTAAATTAACGACGGTCCCATTGCTTGTGCTATCAGATTTTGAAGCTCCTTTTGAGTTACATTGTGACATGTCCAAAGTCGGCATTGGAGTGGTGTTAAGTCAAGGAGGGAAACCGGTGGCATTCTTTAGCGAAAAGTTGAGTGGTTCAAGGCTCAACTATAGCACCTATGATGTGGAGTTTTATGCATTGGTGCAATCATTGAGGCATTGGAGTTCTTACCTAGCCTACAATGATTTTATCTTGTACTCGGACCATGGGGCTTTGAAGCACCTCAACAGTCAACATAAATTGTCATCTCGTCATGCGAAGTGGGCTGCATATGTCCAACAATTCTCTTTCACCATCAAGCACAAAGCAGGAGCATTGAACAGGGTGGCCGACGCCCTCAGCCGAAAGTCGACACTTTTGGTCATAATGAAAAATGAGGTACTTGGCTTTGACTTTATAAAAGAATTGTTACACACTGACTCTTTCTTTGAATCTATTGTGGAAGAAGTATCTGTGGGAGCAAGGAGTGATTATAGAGTGTACAACGGGTTCCTTTTCAAAGGGCACCAGTTATGTATTCCCGATTGCAGTCTGAGGCTTAAAATCATCCAAGAGCGCCATAATGAAGGCCACATAGGGAGAGACAAAATAGTCCTTTTAGTGGCAGAACAGTTCTATTGGCCGACCTTGTGGAAGGAGGTAGACAAATTGGTGGGGTGCTATAGAGTGTGCCAAGTATCGAAAGGAGGAGCAACTAATGCAGGGTTGTACATGCCTCTGCCTATCCCGGGAGGTCCATGGACGAATGTGAGCATGGACTTCGTATTAGGCCTATCTCGGACCCAAAAAGGTAATGATTCCATCTTTGTGGTTGTTGATGGTTTTTCTAAGATGGTTCATTTCATTGCGTGTAAGAAGACTGTCGATGCTGTGAATGTGGCACAATTGTTTTTCGTGAGGTCTATCGACTACACGGCCTACCTTTATCCATAGTCTCCGACCGCGACATGTGATTCCTTAGCCACTTTTGGCGGTGCTTGTGGCAATTATCGCACATTAAGCTGGATTTTAGTAGTGCATATCATCCTCAGATGGACGGTCAAACGGAGGTGGTCAACCGATCCTTGGGGGCATTACTGCGGAGTTTGGTGGGAGAGAATCTCAAGTCATGGGATCAGTAGCTATACCAAGCGGAGTTTGCCTACAATTGGTTGGTTAATCGAAGCATGGGCCTTAGTCCATTCACTATCATCTATGGTGGTAACCAGCGGACACCGTTGGAATTAACACCTCTCCCTGATTCGAAGAGGACACACACTAAGGCGGAGGATCTCATTGCACACATCAAGGAGGGCCACAAGTTAACAATCAAGAATCTCCAAGAGTCGACGACGAAGTATAAAGTGATGGCGGATAAGAAACGTCGTCCATTGGAGTTTGAAGAAGGTGATTTTGTGTGGGCGATCCTAACTAAAGATCATTTTCCTATTGGAGAGTACAACAAGTTGGCGGCACGCAAGATTGGCCCTGTTGAGATTGTGAATAAGATCAACGCTAACGCATACAAGCTGAAGTTGCCCAGCCATATCAAAACATCAGATGTTTTTAACATCAAACATCTTGTGCCGTTCATTGACAATTCTTTAAAAGAGGAAGCGAATTCGAGGGCGAATTCTCTCCAACCTGGGAAGGATGATGTAGACCGAGATGCTTGGGAATACATGAGGAAGAAGGGGAGAGATGTCGAGGTGGAACCACCTCGAGGATGATGACACGCTCCCAGACCAGAGCTGCAACAGAGGACCAGGAACAGAGCTCTTTTGGAACTGTGCTCGATCGCAGAATGATTTGCAATCGATTGTAGAACTCAACCCCAGAATCAATAGTTTTTGAGGAAGCGACTAATGAAAGGGGATCGATCGCACCCGATCGAGCGCCCATTTGTGCTCGAGCGCACACGAGACTTTATCTTACTTTCCGCGTTTTTACTTATTAAACCGACATAGCTCTACTTATTTTAGTAGTATTAGGGTTTTAAAGTCCTTATTCCATACTTCTTTAGTTTTGGGGCTATATATACATGTTTATAACCTCCAAAGAACTCAGTTCTTGATTATTATTTTTGCAGTTTATTATAATAAGACTTCTAACAGTTGACATTTCTTTATATTTTCCTTTGATTTACAGATAGACTCTGTTTGTTAGAGAAGAATTCTTAGATTCTTGATAGACTCAAGATCTAAGAATTGTTTATCCTTCTTCTTGTATTGTTTTGAAATGCTTCCATTACGTGTCAGGCTGCATCAAATGCTCAACCTGCTAATAGGTGAAAGTAGAGCACCAAAGGCTGGTAGGAACGCTCAAGCCATTGCTTATACCAAAGTGCAAGTGGGATGAGATTGCCATGGATTTTATTTTAAGGTCACCTAAGACACTCACCAGTGAAGATTCGATTTGGGTGGTTGTCGATCGTCTCACGAAGAGTGCTCACTTTGTTCCCATGAGGGTTAAGGATCCGATGGATAAGTTAGCTAGGATATATGTTCAGAATATAATTCGATTACATGGAGTACCATTGACAATTATTTCGGATAGAGACTTTTGCTTTACTTCGAGGTTTTGGCAAATTCTTTAGAAATAGATGGGAACGGAATTGAAGTTTAGTACCGCTTTTCATCCACAGACAGATGGTCAGTCGGAGCAAACAAACCAGATCTTGGAAGACATGTTGCGAGATTGTGTGTTGGACTTCAAATGTAGTTGGGTCCAGTACCGACCTTTAATTAAATTCGCCTACAACAGCAGCTATCAGGCGACCATTGGAATACTGCCTTACAAAGCACTTTATGGACATAAGTGTCAGTCACCCTTGTATTAAGACAACATTGGTGAGAGACAGATGTTGGGGCCGAAATTAATTTAGGATACTTATGACAAGGTACTCATCATTAGGGAGAGGATGAATGCAGCTCACAGTTGGCAGAAGAGTTATGCTAATAATTGGAGGCAACCATTGGAGTTCAAAGTGGGGGATTGTGTTTTCCTCAAGATATCATCCATGAGGGGAGTGATGTGATCGTACCAAATTTAGTACTCGTAATAGAACGAACCGTGGTTCGTAAGTGTTTGCACAAGTACGTGTTCGTATCCATAGAGAACCGTGATTGTTTACAAATCAATTTTAAATCTAAACTAGTATTATTTTAACCTAGCTCCAAGTGGGTGTTTGTGTAACAAGGGAAACATAAACTAATTTACTTGCAGTTAAATGAATAAAAGGACCACTAAGGTTAAGGATTCCACCTCATCAAATCAGAAATGCTAATTAAAAACACTAAGCCACTTATTCCGTCTTTCGATTGAAACAAAACTTAATCTATTGCGCCTATTGAAGGATTCAAAGAATCCGTCCCTTTGACAAAAGACAAACCATAAATGATTTAGGCCAAAGGATCCAAAGTGAATGTGACTTAACACAAACTACAATGGATAAATGACCGTAAATCGAAGGATGGAATGTATCCATCGGACGAAAAACTAAGAATAAACGACTATGGCACAATCATGCTTGATTTTGTCACTAAACCAAATAGAAACGATAAAGCTATATTAAAGACATAATTAAATAAGCTTAATGTGAATAACAAGCATGAAAGTCAATGGTGAGGCTTCATCCTCAACCTTAATTGGGGATTTAGCCTCCCATATAAAAGGGAGACAAGCATAAATTAAAACAAGACATTAAATTAAAACAAGTAAATAAAGGTGACAATTAAAATGGGCAGAGAGTGCCAAACAGAGGCAAAAACTCTTAGAAAACGCCCATGAAAAACCGTCTAGTGAAAATATACACAAGTGTTCTATTTATAGAAAACTAAGGTGCTGCCAGGTCACAAAGGTGCGCTCGATCACAGGCAGTGTGCTCGAGTGCAGGCATGTATGCGATTGATCGTCGAAGGCATGCTCAATCGCTCGTAACTGCCTCAGAAGTGCCACGGCGCAAGGCTGGAAGCGATGGCGGCTAGGGCAATGCGTGAGACGTGGGCTGACAAGGCATGCGCTCGATCGCGTTCCTTAGGCTCAGTCGCAGTGCACTTGATTGCTCCTTGTGCGCTCAAGCGCAGTGGCAGCGAACACAACTTTTTGCTCTATTTCACCCCTTTGACCGCAATATGAATGCAAGGACCTGCAACACCATAAAACACTAAAACAAACTAAAATGTTAGATATTAAAAAGGCTAAAGGCTTTAACAAACATAAATTAAGGGGTTCGGATAAGCACTAAATGGTGCTCATCAAATACCCCCAAACTTATATTTTGCTAGTCCCTTAGCAAAACAAAATTAAAAACATAGGTCTGCTTACGTGGGAGAACGGTTGCATTTAGCATATGCAATAAGCCTTTTAAACCCCTAGGGATTCCCTAGAGGAAGAGTGAAGTCTCTTGAGGGTTTTCCAGGAACGATACCCATAAACATTGTACAATCATTTTATTCTCATCAATGCAACAATATAAAAATCATGGTTCTGATTCATGAGCAAGCTTAATCAAACAAACACCATTTTCACATTTTTTGTCAAGGAATTATCAATCAAGCTACAAACATGGCATTATGAGACATCACACAATTCAATTCTAGTGAAAGTGAAATTAGCACATAAATATGGGACTTCAAAACTAATCTTAATCATGCATGCTTCGACACTCAAAATTCATTAGACCACCCATCAGACACAATAACCAAGGTTTATTTATTTCATTTTTTTTAATTGCTTAGCTTCCTTAAGCTTTCTAATTGACCCATGTATCAAGCGTTAAGTCAATGACTCCCAAACCAAAAGGTTTTAAGGCATTAGGTGTAAAAACACCTCTAAGGACCTACTAACTCGAGTCAAAAAGGCTACGAGGCTTCGTTAACCAAGTCTAACTTCTCACTTTTTTATGCGAATGCTCAATGCTTAATGAGGCAAGAGATCCAGTTACTCGGTGGAAAGCTCAAAATGATCATCATTTTTTTTTTTTTAATAAACCAAGGTTATCTTCCCAATGGTTTTCCCAACATCATCCAAGCTTACAAAACCAGCATGACTAAACTCAGAATTTATATCCCACAAATTACGTGCCAATGTGCTCGTGAAAATCAAATTGAACTGTAATATCTCATGCTGCCAAAGAAAGTAACTTAATTTAAATTCCCTTAACAAAGTGATCATATGTTTATCAAGTTAAGTTTACAAAAGAAAATAAAACCATGATTAAAATAAATTGCATAATAAAATGTACACAAATAATACCCCCAAACTCAAAATTCGCACTGTCCACAGTGTGCGGATATAGAAAATACAAAAGTAATGCAAGGGGGTAAAAATACTCGACACATCATGGAGGAGGTGCTGAAGAAGCTCCTGAAGCTGATGGCAGCCTATCTAAAATGGCTCGCAGCATGTCCTGGGTCTCGAGCCTATCCTGGCGAGCATCTCTCTGAATGTTGGCGATCTGAAATCTCATGTCCTCCAGGGTCTCCTGCAATGCTAGAAAATCTGAGGCTCTGATCGTAATCGTCTCCTCATACTCTTCTTCTTCTTCATCAGCTCTGTCTGGCTCTAGTACTGTCTAAACTGGCAGCTCTACAGGCTCTGCTGCTGGCTGTACTGGCTCTTGCGCTGCTGGCTCATCCATGTCCATCATCTCTGGCTCTGGTGTGACACGGGGCATGTGGGAACAACTCTGATTCCACAGAATCCTACCAAACTGTAGATGCTCAATGATTGGCCTTTTTGTCGCATTGCCTTTAATCCCCTTTTTATGAAGCATATGAGTGATGAGAAAAGGGAAAGGCAAACCCCAAGTTTTCGTGGGCTCAGCTACTCGGTGGTGCACTCCCTCCTAGATTTATAAATCAGCCTCCATATAATCTCAGGAATGGAGCACCAAAAGCCCTTATGGAAGGAATACAGGGCACTGAGGAACAAGTCCCGTCTCTGTGTCTTGTGTCCCAAGGGACACATTCTTTTGTAGGACGACGTCCACGAACCAAAGCTTGGGAGGAATCTTCGCCTTGCTAGCGGCATTTTGGTGTTTGTCTGCATATTGCCCCTCACACATATCGGAGATGATATCCTCGATGGTGAGCATGGAGGGGCAAACAATCCATGGTTTGTCCACTTTAGGAGGCTCATCACGGCATTTCAAGGCAGCCACTATGTCAGCTATGGTCACCTCCACGTCTCTATCATCAATGGAAAGGACAAGGGCGTCTGGCCGGTTGCAGTCGTACTTTAGATTCTCATAAAAGGACCGCACTAGACGTTCATATGTGGTGGAGGTGACCGGCTTGAATAGCCGCTCCAAACCGCGGCGCATTAATTCTTGAACCGCCCACCTTGTAGCATCATTCTTGGAGAAGTCTTATTTGATGGTGAACATGGTCTCCAAGATGAGTTTTTGACTCTCAATAGGGGGCCTGGCTATCATGGTTGGGTCCTAGAGGACCAAGAAGATGAAGCTCGGCCTCTAGGCATGCTGGAAGCTCGTTGGGGAAATTCGTCGAGCACTTGGTGGGCACCTTTAAAAATAAGGGTTTGAGAACCCCTTCATAATCTACCTCAACCCCCCGCCAAAAAAACTAAAATAACCAACACAACAGTAAATGGGCACAATCCTTGAGTGGATTTGTGCCTGTGGATGCTCACAATCGAGCCAAAAATGTGAAATTTGGGGAAGGTTGGGTTTGTGAGAAAATGGGGAAGAAATGGAGAAGTGGGGGTGATGGGAATGAAAGGAGGGCCAGCGGAGGCAATGGGCGGTGGCGCGGTGACGGTGGTGATGTTTGGTGGGTGGCCGGAGGTGAAAAGGTGGTGGTTTGGGGTTGTGGTGTGTGGAAAAATGGAGAAGATGGGTCTCCGCGCAGGGCTGGAAAATGAGATGGGGAAGGGGAAAGTGACCTAAAAAAAAGGTCACGTGAGGGTCCTGAATGCGTGCGATCGATCATACCAGAATGCGTTCGATCGCATGCGTGCAACAGTGTGTGTGATGTGGGCCTCTGCGCTCGAACACACGTGAGTTCGAACGCAAACCCGTGCCTGTGATCGATCGTATGGTGGTACGATCGGTCGCACAGGGCAAAGTAAATTTTTTATTTATTTATTTATTTTTTATTTTTTATAAAAATATTTGCACAAAAATATTCACACACAAACCAAAATATTTACACACAAAAACCTACCCCACCCCCAAACTCAAATTGTCACATAGCCCACAATGTGACAGAATTTACAAAACCTAGGAAGTGGGTCAATTCAGGCGTAGCATAAAAGAATGCTCCCACAAATTTGACTGGTAGACACAAATGCTAAAAAAATAGAACAAGAAACATAATGAGGGGTGCCTCCCACAAGCGCTAAGTTTAACGTCTTCAGCTAGACTCATGATACGGACCAAACTACCTATGACAGTAGGTAGACATATCAACTACAATACCGAGAATGGTATGCACTAACTTGCTAGGGTCAAACAGGTAATGGTCGTAGCTGGGATAATCAATAGGCAAAAAGAAATATCCAGCTAATCCTATCATCAGATGATCACAGAATGGGGGAGGAAAATAATCATTCCTTCCCAAGGTCAATCTCGGCCACCTTGGCCGTCTATAAATGGGTGCAACCCATTTGCTCTCAAAAATAAAATCGGGTGGCTCAAACACAGACGAATAAGTAGTGAGGAAGGATAACTCAATGGTTTGCCCACACTCTGGCTGTAACTCAGACATGGGATCAGAAATGGATGTAAGTAGTTCAACTACTTCATCAAAGTACTGTTCATCTCCCAATTGAGCAAAACTCTCAAGCTTAATGTCCTCTAAACTTGGCTCAACTACTTCCCTAGTTGGCTCAAGTAACCTACAAAAATCTATGTTTCCTCCATACTGAGCGAAACATTCCATCTCCGGGTCCTTTAAACTAAGCTCATACATTGGCTTAGACATCAATTCATCATGCTGAAGTGGCTTACTCAAATCAGAATAACCTCCAAATGGTGCAAAGCACTCCATGTCAGGGTCCTCTAGGCTAGGCTCATACAAATCATCCTCTTGCCCAATCAGCCTGTCAAAGTCCAGGTCATCTTGATCTTGAGTAAAGCACTTAATCTCAGGGTCCTCAAAATCAAAGTCATCAGTGATTTCTACAATTAAGCACACAGGACGGATCTCATCATAATCAAGTGGCTGGGTATTGATGTTAAAAATGTTAAGCTCCATTGTCATATTCCCAAATAAGATTTTCATTACTCCCATCCTATAGTTGATTAGGGCGTTAGCCGTAGTTAAGAAAGGTCGCCCTAAAATCACTGGAATTTGATTCACCACATCATGCACCGGTTCCATGTCTATCACTATGAAGTCCACAGGGAAATAGAATTTGTCAACCTTAATCAATACATCCTCAATTATTCCCCGTGGTCTCTTCATTGACCTGTTAGCCAATAGGAGCGTTATCGTGGTAAGCTTCAATTCTCTCAATCCCAACTGTAGATACACTGAATAGGGAAGGAGATTCACACTTGCTCCCAGATCCAATAATGCCCTATTGATTTGACTCACTCCTATCATGCAAGCAATGGTTGGACAACCAGGGTCCTTATACTTGATTGGCATCTTGCACTGGAGGATGGAGCTCACTTGCTCGGTCAGATAAGCTTTCTTTGGGACATTTGTCTTTCTCTTGATTGTGACCAAATCCTTCAAGAATTTCGCATATGATGGCACTTGCAGAATTGCATCCAAGAACGGGATGTTTATCTGAACTTGCTTAAACACCTCTAAAATTTTAGCAAATTGTGCATTTTTCTTTGGATCTTTCAATCTAAGCCGTAAAAAGATGGTAACATTTGGATTACGTGTGGCTTTAAATCATAATAGGTTGCATTAGTCGGCGGCAACACTATGCACGAATGGGAACTATTTGCAATTGGTGCAAAAAGTTCCCGGAGTGACGTAGTGAAATCCACATCATATGCTCTTCTTTGTTCCCCATTCCCAGCTCTTGCATCTTGGAATTCCTCTTGTTCCTCTTGATTTTCATTCCTCCGATTCTCTTCCATCTTAGCACGTGCTCTATTGGATCTCCTAAGATTCCTTTCTAGGTTGGGGTCTAAAGGTGTTAACTCTAAATTCAATGATCGCCGACCATGCATACACTAAGTAATAAATTAAACTAAACTAGAAAAGCAATAAACTAAGTAAGCAAGTATGAATACAAACAGCAAAAACAGGGACTATGAAAATAACAAAAATAGAATCAGATATGCACAAACTAATAGGAAATAAAACACTAAATTAACAATAAACTACTAGATAATAAATTATAAGCAAAATGTGAATATAAACTAAGCAATCTTAAACAAATATTAACATATGCAGATAACACAGAAACAATAACAAAAATAGAAAAACAAACTAGCTAAGACAATTAAACAGAAACGATATATAACAATTTAAATAACTAACTATTTAATTAACCAAACTACTAACCAAAATGCATGCAAACTATATAATCAATTAAAAGCAAAAATAAACTAAAAACAACTAACTACAGCAAAGATATACTCAAAATAGGCAAATTAAACAATTAAAACTAATCTAAGAATTAATCAAAGCAAAATTAAATAACATTTGATCATACTGCCTCTGGTATGTTGATGCAGTTAGCAGAGTTGCGCTCGAGTGCAGGGCAGTAAGATCGATCGCATACACGCAACTATGTAACAGGCTCTACAAGTGCGCTCGATCGCAACAGAGGTGCGATCGAGCATATCACTGCACTGCTTTTTGTTAGAAACGCGCGCTCGCACACAGCTGCGTAGCAAGCGATCGCAGGTACGCGATTGTCAAGGAATAGGCTCAAGTGCGTTCGATTGCAAAAGGTGCAATCGATCGCACTATCAATGCTTGATTTTCCAGAAACTATAAACAGCACGAAAAACTGCCAAACACTAAGCTAAAAATAAACAAAAATAAACAAAAACACGAAAATAAACTAAGAACAGTATTGAAATTGCTGAAATAAAAACTAGTAGAAAAATAACACTACTCTAAAAGTAAAATTAATTTCAACAACTCAACCGGTTCCCCAGCAACGGTGCCAAAATTTGATCGTACCAAATTTAGTATTCTCAATAGAATGAACCGTGGTTCGTATAGTGTTTGTGCAAGTACGTGTTCGTATCCACAGAGAACTGTGATTGTTTACAAATCAATTTTAAATCTAAACTAGTATTATTTTAACCTAGCTCCAAGTGGGTGTTTGTGTAACAAGGGAAACATAAACTAATTTACCTGTAGTTAAATGAATAAAAGAACCACTAAGATTAAGGATTCCACCTCACCAAATCAGAAATGCTAATTAAAAACACTAAACCACTTATTCCGTCTATCGATTGAAACAAAACTTAATCTATTGCGCCTATCGAAGGATTCAAAGAATCCGTCCCTTTGACAAAAGACAAACCATAAACGATTTAGGCCAAAGGATCCAAAGTGAATGTGACTTAAGACAAACAACAATGGATAAATGACCGTAAATTGAAGGGTGGAATGTATCCATCGGATGAAAAACTAAGAAAAAATGACTATGGCACAGTCATACTTGATTTTGTCACTAAACCAAATAGAAATGATAAAGCTATATTAAAGACAGAATTAAATAAGCTTAATGTGAATAACAAGCATGAAAATCAATGTTGAGGCTTCATCCTTAACCTTAGTTAAAGATTTAGCCTCCCATATAAAAGGGAGACAAGCACAAATTAAAACAAGACATTAAATTAAAACAAGTAAATAAAGGTGACAATTAAAATGGGCAAAGAGTGCCAAACAGAGGCAAAAACTCTCAGAAAACGCCCATGAAAAACCTTATGGTGAAAATTTATACAAGTGTTCTATTTATAGAAAACTAAGGTGCTGTCAGGTCACAAAAGTGCGCTCGATCGCAGGCATGTATGCGATCGATCGTCAAAGGCGCACTCGATCGCAGGCGGTGCGCTCGAGTGCAGGCATGTATGTGATCAATCATCAAAGGCGCACTCGATCGCTCATAACTACCTCAGAAGTGCCACGGCGCAAGGTTGAAAGCGATGGCGGCTAGGGCAACGCGTGAGACGCGGGCTGACAAGGCATGCGCTTGATCGTGTTCCTTGGGCTCGATTGCAGTGCGCTCGATCGCTCCTTGTTCGCTCGAGCGCAGTGGCAAGGAACATAACTTTATGCCCTATTTCACCCCTTTGACCGCAATATGAATGCAAGGACCTGCAACACCATAAAACACTAAAACAAACTAAAAGGTTAGATATTAACAAGGCTAAAGGCTTTAACAAACATAAATTAAGGGGTTCGGATAAGCACTAAATGGTGCTCATCATGATGCGATTTGGAAAGAAGAGGAAGCTCAACGATTTATCAGACTGTTTGAGATCACCCAAAGAGTAGGAAGATTGGCGTATAAAGTTGCCTTACCCCCAGACTTGGTTGGGACGCATGATGTTTTCCATGTCTTGATGTTGAGGATGTACATCACTAATCCTGATGTAATTGTGGAGTATGAGCCGTTGGAAATCCAAGAGCGATTGACCTATGTTGAAGAGCCCGTGAAGATTGTGGATAAGAAAGAGCAAGTGCTACATACCAAAACAATTCCTATTGTTAAGGTATTGTGGTGTAACCATGGTGTTGAGAAAGCATTGTGGGAAGTGGAGCAAGATATGCAGTGTTATCCGTGTTTGTTTGAATGATTGTGTATGACTCTTTTCTTCAAGATTATACTTAGACATTATACCTATTTCCGTTTTGGGTAATGGAATAGTTGACTAAGAAAGAGTTTGCTTTTCTCTACAGGATCATGACACCTATACCAATCGACCCAGATTGTATATGGAACTACCCCTTTTGTGTGCTAATGGACTTAGAAGTTAAGATTGATAATGATTGGTATAGCATTGCAACATTGAGTATGACGCATTGGATGACTTACAATGTGATTTTCCATAGTTGTTTGAGGACGATGTAGTGACAGTTGATGGTTGGGAGGAGATAGCCCAGGAACCTACTAAGTACGATACCGATGATACTACGGACGTAAGGTAACATTAACTCTTTTGAATGCTGTTCTTTTGGTATTTTGTATAAAAATTTCGAGGACAAAATTTTTATAAGGACAGGAGAATGTAGTGACCCAAATAATTATATAGGCTTAGGTAGCTTAGTTAGAGAGTTAATTTGGATTTTTAGTCACTAAGGACAAGAAAGGGGCAATTTGGACTTTTAGACCGAACAAATGCTAGGGTTGGCAGACGTACACTTTTGTTTTAGTGCGGACGTACTCAAGGGGACCACCGGATGTACGCCTGCAAATAGTACACGGATGTTCATTGGGGACCACACTGACGTATGCTACTTGTTGGAATACCCTTTGGATAATACCTGGACGTACACTACGGCCTTTGGACCACTGTGTAAATAGTATCTGACGTACGCTACAGCCTTTGGACCACTATGTAAATAGTATCAGATGTACGCTACTTTTCTGGAGAGTTGGTAGCACCCTCAGCTATAAACAGCCACCATCCCCTATGTTTTTCTCACCCTAAACAACCCCTAGGCTCTGCGAAAATCCTTCCATTTGAGTGTGTTTTGTGTGAGGTTTGCAAGTTCGGTGCTATCAATGAGGAGGTTCTTGAAGTTTCGCTTACAGGAGGTAATATCCTTAAGCCTAGCTCGTTTTTACGTAGTTATGCTGCTTAAATGTTGTCTTCAGTTGTTAGTTTTAACTTTTGTTAGGTTGTGTTTTAAATCTTGATTAGGTTAGCATTTATCTTAGTTTAACATGATTTCATATGCATGGAGGTTTCATTTTGAATTAGGAGACCTTAGGGAGCCTTTTAATAGCCTTAGAATTTGATTTGGGAGAATAGTAGGGCGAGTGGACAAAATGAGGTTCTCCCTGAAAACCTCGAAGCGGACATACGATCCGAAGTGTTCCATGGACATTGTTTTGACCAACCGTCTAATAGCTCATATTTTCTTGTTATATAATTGTTTTAGTGGAATTAAGATTAATAGAAGGTTTTCTACAGATTTGGGGAACCTGGATCATTTCGAATACTCGGAGACGTTATAAGATTAAGGTGAGTTTTAACTCACATAATGCTTGCTATTATTTTCCATGAACTGCACAACTATTTTGTGTGCCATAAACATGTATATTTGCAATTCTCACGATATACACTTTGTAGCACATGAACTCTAGCTTCTTGTGAAAAACGTTGTGCTAAATATGTTAAGAAAGTGAGACTTGTAAAAGCATGCAAGTAAAATACAGACAAGATAACTTTGCATCGTATGACATGGTACACTAGTACATGCGGGATAACGGCCATGGGCTTAATATACATGTTAACTTTATGGTCAAATGTGTGTGTTATATGGGCCTTGGATCTAGTGGTTGTTTCATGACCGGTGCAACCTTAACTGTGATATCCCGTAAAATTCTATAGATTTAAAATAAAATTTTAAAGCATTTTTTTTATAGGTGCTATTAATATATATAGGTAATTGTAAACATATATATATATATATATGAGTAATGCTTGGGAGCAATAAAAAATCCGCCCCAAATCCACTTTCTCTTATGTGGCCACAGTTAACAAACTGCGGTTACTTTTTTTTTTTCTTAAAAAAAAAAAAGAAATTAAAATAAACCCACCCAACACATTCTCTCCCCTTTCCCATTCTTCTATCTCCCAAAAATCACTCATTCTTCTCTCTCCCCACCTTACTCACACTTCTCTCTCCCCCACCGCAGCCTCAGCTTCCGGAGAAGCCCACCACCGCCCACCACCGTTTCTGCTTCCTCTCATCAAAACAAAGAACGCTTCTTGTTTAAATGTACAAAACATTGGTGTTTGCGAAAATGGGTGTGAAATTTTAGTTAGTTATGGTTTGATTTTTCCTTTGAATGGGTTTTCTTTAGGCTGTTTGCTAAATTGAAAATGGGTATAAAATTTTAGTTAGTTATGGTTTGATTTTCCTTTGTATTTCAGTTGAGCACCAATTGGGCATGGGTAGAAAACTTTTGGTTTTTCTGCCATGGCCGAATGGGCAAGTTTTTGGATTGGGTTTCTTTTGCTCCTTGCTTCAATTTTTACTTCACTAAATAAGAGTTGATCTTTCTGGTTGCCAAATTGAGGCAACCAAGCGTTAGCCACTATGTTTTTTTTCTTTTTTTTTTTTAAAAAAAAGAGAGATGTTATAAGGAGAATTCAAATTTGAGGTATTAGCATCAAATTTGAGGCATTAGCACCAAATTTAGGATGATTAAATCCCATATAGGTGATACCATCCCTAAAGAGTTAACTTTCCATCCCTAGGTTTTAGTACCAAATTTAGGATGATCGAATCCCTTATAGGTAATACCATCCCTAAAAGGTTAACTTTCCACCCCTAGGTTTTAGTTTTGAATCAAAAAATAAATTTTGATGCATTAAAAAATAAATATTAACTCATAGAAATTTAACTAACAAAAAAAATAACAAAATCATTTTTTATTATTTTTTTTAATATATGTCCTACGCTAGGCAGCCGCATAGCAGGACTCCACTAAATAGGTTGGAAAATTTTTGTCCCTTAATTTTTGATTGTTCTGTCATTGACTAAAAAAAGCATGAGTGATTTTTGGGAGAGAGAGACGCATGGTGAAGGGGATAGCGTGCGTGTGGGTGGGTGGGTTTATTTTAATTTTTGTTTTTTTTTTTTAAAGAAAGTAACCACAGTTTGATAATTATGGCCACGTAGGAGAAAGCGGATTTGAGGCGGATTTTTTAATGCTCCGTTAGCACCAAATTTAAGGCATTAGCACCAAATTTAGGATGATTAAATCCCTTATAGGTGATACCATCCCTAGGTTTTAGCACCAAATTTAAGATGATCGAATCCCTTATAGGTAATACCATCCCTAAATGGTTAACTTTCCACCCCTAGGTTTTAATTTTGAATCAAAAAATAAATTTTGAGGCACTAAAAACTAAATATTAAATCATAGAAATTTAACTAACAAAAAAAATAACAAAATCATTTTTTATTATTTTTTTAATATATGTCCTACGCTAGGCAGCCGCATAGCAGGACTCCACTAAATAGGTTGGAAAATTTTTGTCCCTTAATTTTTGGTTGTTCTGTCATTGACTAAAAAAAGCATGAGTGATTTTTGGGAGAGAGAGACACGCACGATGAAGGGGATAGTGTGCGTGTGGGTGGGTGGGTTTATTTTAATTTTTGTTTTTTGTTTTTTTTTTAAAAAAAAGTAACCACAGTTTCATAATTATGGCCACGTAGGAGAAAGCGGATTTGAGGCAGATTTTTTAAAGCTCTGTTGCATTACTCTCTCTATATATATAGACCTATGCTTATATATCAGGGATAAGGGAAATCAATAATTAATAAGAGAATTTTTCCTTTAACCATTTTTTAAAAAAAGAAAAGAAAAGAAATCCATTCACCTTGGTCTGCACGAAAGGAGTTGCAAGGTGTCATTCAGCCTTTATCTCTCTGGCACATGTACTTCATGCATATTCCCTTTAACCAACTAAAGACACCTAAGCTCCTTTCTCTCCTGGATTTCTAATATATATACCTCAAAGCCTCTCTTATTTCCACACACCCTGTTCTAAACCAGTAAGAAATAGCCTAAAGCTTTCCGTTTTCCTCAACTCAGGTAATTCTTTTCCTTCATTTTAATTTCTGCGATATGTTAAATTCTGTGAGCTAGTAAATGGGGAGGGAATTAGTAGATATTTGAATTTTTTTTTTTCTCTTAGATTTTTTGCACTAAGCAATGACACTCTTGACTGTAATGTTTACAACATGAATTAAATTTTGTAGAATTTTTTAAACTGTGATTAAAAGGAGTCTCCAGCTGTGATAACTTTTTATTTTCAATGTGTGTTTTATGTTTCCATTTATTTTATGCTTAATCATGCCTTGATGTTGCTTATAAGGGTAGAGAGATAGATTGCCACAGAGTATTACTAGAGTATGTTCTTCTAGAAAATGCAAGAGTAGGAAGTTTGGTGCACTCCACCTGCTTGTATGAGTGAAATTCCTAGAGCCATGTTCATATTTTTACAAGATTAAAGCTTAGTTTTCATTTTGATGTTGAAGTTTGGGTTATTGTTACTAATTTCAGTTATGTTGTTTTAATGGAGTATAATTGTCGTAGATTATTGGGTAGGATTTTTTATTGGGTTTTCTTGTGCTGTTATGCCGAATTGGAGAGGCAGTTCCTAACTTTGATCCTTTTCGATTGATGGCTTAAAGTGGTGGCTGAAAACCCTAATCGAAGAAACTTTGACGTTTTAATTATTATGCATAGTTGGCTCAATATGGGTTTCTATTTTGGTTGTGTTTTGATCAGGGGGGTTCAATCTTTTGGAATTGATTTTTTTTTTTGTTGTTGTTGGAGCTGTGTTTGCCGAATGGGAGGGAGATTTTTTGCGGTTGTCCTTCTTAACCACTTGTTTCTTTTAACCTTGGTTCTAATCTATGGTTAAGTTCTATATATGTATACATATATAGAATGAGTTAATATATATATTTACGGTGAGATATGTTTTAGGGGTATACTTTATATATTTATATATATATGATTTTTTTTTTCTTTTAAAGTTTAGACTAAAATCTAGAACATTTCTCTAAATTTACCTTTGTAATTTACTTAGGTAGAAGGACGATTCGACTCAACCCAATATCAAATCCAGGGAAGGGGACACAATACCAAAAACCCCAACAGATTTTATTATAAATTTTTGGAAGAAAATGTTGGGGATTTTATAAATTATCCACTACATGATTTTAAACTGCACTTTCTAAATTTTATTTCATTCTTATTTTATTGTTTACATTTTTTTATATGTTACAATTACCTTAATTTTATATATAATTTACACGACAGCGATTATGAATAGAAATAGCTCTCATGGTAAATTACAAACGTGCTTATAAAATTATATGAAATAATATGTATGCTTTCATGATAATAATGTTTAACCCCGAGGCACTACAAGAACGATCGGTGCCGAATTGCATGGGTAGCATGGCAAGCACACCGAAGGACGGTTACGAGAAGGTGTGTGCTATCAGCTAGGTGACCTTCACCAAGGAGAGTTCCCAACCTGGTAGCTCTCACCTGTGACGATAGGATAAGCTGATGGGTCCTTCAGGACAAGTTAACGTGTGCCGCTCATGGTAAAATAGTGGTTATGGGTCAAAGGGTAAAACCGTTATTTTGAAAGAAAAAAATGAAAAGGAAGTGCTTGCTTATCTTATTCTTATTTGCTATTCCTACATTAATTGTTAATTACTTTATTATTTATGCTTGATTGAGATTATGACATCAAAATTTGCATAGCATGTTTTATAGCATCTTGGTATTGTGGCTACTTACTGAGTTGTTGAACTCACCCCTTTTTCCCTTTTAATTTTTCAAATGCCACTTTACATAATTGTGTTAAGAATGGGGCTTCCAGTGGGAGTTCTTGAACTTAGAGACCCGATCATATGGCCCTACAATTGGAACACATGGACGTACTGCTTTGCAGAACCTTAATAGCAATAGCACCTGGGATTCCATTGTAGACAGCTAGATCAAGCCTAGACAGTGTAGTCTTTTGGTTATGTAGACTGTACGGGTTGATATTTTGCATAGCTAACTAATTTTGTATATAGGAGGGCTCTGACATGAGGGATAATTATATTTCCCTTAGTAGTCATTTTTTATGTGTACCTCCTTGACTGAGCTTGATTATTGTGATGGATTCTCAGGTTTATATGTATTGAAAAGTAGATAATATTTTGAAGTTTAATTATACTAGTTGTCCCTCTTATTTTTCCTTGAAATGTCCGTGCATGTTTTAATAATAGTATAAAATCTTTCCTTAATTATTGAAAAATTATTAGTTTGCGTCTTCCTTTGTTTTACTTTAACCAGGGGTGTGACAAGTGTGGTATTCAAGCAAAGTTAACTATAAGTTTGACTTGCTAATAACCTAGGAAGCAACATGGAAACCTAGG
Source organism: Carpinus fangiana (assembly GCA_006937295.1). NCBI lineage: Eukaryota > Viridiplantae > Streptophyta > Magnoliopsida > Fagales > Betulaceae > Carpinus > Carpinus fangiana. The sequence goes on along the minus strand of VIBQ01000106.1, from coordinate 111,386 downwards.
CTTAGGTTAGATTGCATACTACGCTTAGGATTTATATTTTTCCAAATAGTTAAAATAGGAAACTCTAATTTATGTTGCAATGCAGAGTTATGGTAGAAAGATGAGAAGGTTCATCACAAGGTTTAGGAGCTGAGGCTGCCCCAGATATGGCTCAAATGTTTCAAGCTATGGCTAGGCAATTCGTCACGTCAATAACTGATCTTAGGAGAGAAGTACCTCGTGAAGAGGAACGTGGCTGCCCGTTTAGACGCTTCGAGCAACTTCACATTCCTTTGTTTGATGGAAAACGAGATCCTATGGAGTGCGAGAATTGGTTGACCGACGTGGAGGAAATTTTGCAACTTGCAAGTTGTACGGAGGAACAAAAGGTACAATACACTGCTTATCGACTATCAGGTGAAGCCAGACACTGGTGGACTGCCAAAAAGGTGTTGCTGATTCAAGAATTAGGTTGTGAGGAAGCAATCTCTTGGCCATGATTTCATAAAGAATTTCTCCAGCAATATTTTCCTAAGATACTTAGAGATGCGAAGGCTCAGGAATTCATGGATCTCACTTAGGGAAATATGACAGTCACTCAGTATGCTGGCCGCTTTAATGAATTGGCTCATTTAGCTCCTTACATGGTGGCAAATGAAGGAAATCGAGTAAGAAAGTTTGAACAAGGTCTCAACCCACGGATTCATGATCGTGTTGTATGCTTTGAAATTCAAGATTTTGTGGAATTGGTCAACAAGGCCTCCCTAGCCGAGGAGAGTGTGAAGAGGAATGCTATAGCAATGGTAGATTCAAGAAAGAGGGTTGCACCTCCACCGAATTGAAACCAAGCCAGATGGAAACGAAGACCGAATGGAAATAATCAAGGAGTCAAACCCATGGAAAATAGACCGAGTTCCGCTAACAGCATGCCTTGCCCAAAATGTCAACACCCCACAATGGACCGTGTCGTACGGGGAATAACATATGTTACTGATGTGGACAGGCCGGCCACTTTGCACGGGATTGCCAAAAGACAAAAGGAGGCACTGCATCATACAAACAGGAAATAATTGAAGACCACCCACTCAAGCCAGGGTATATGCCCTCACACCAGGTGAAGCAGAGACGGAGAAAGAAGTAGTCACAGGTACTCTACCTTTATTTATTGGCAAGGCTGTCATTTTGTTCGACTCTGGTGCTTCTCATTCTTTTATATTAGCTAAGTATGCTAGGATATTTCATATTAATTTAGAATCAATGGAAGTAGGAGTAGTAGTATCTACCCCGGTGAGCAAATCAATGATATGCAGGAATATAGTCTTGGGTTGCCCGATTCACATTGAAGGGAGAACCCTCACAGATAATTTGATAGTATTTGACATGGAAGGGTTCAATATCATTCTCAGAATGGATTGGTTATCAAATAATCTTGCCATCATTGATTTCCATAGCAAAGAAATAATATTTAGATTACCAGCCGACTCCGAATTCAAATTTGTGGGAACCAAAGTGGGCGCTTGATGTGGAAATTTTTGAAACCAAAAATTATCAATAATAAAAATATCACTCGCAGTAGGACGAATCCCGTAGGATAGGGCTATATTGAGGGTGTCGAACCTCAAGGATTGTGGGGGTTTCGTTATTAAATTTGAAGAACGAAATTTAACCTAATTAATTAAAAGAGATTTGATTTGTTTTGTGAATTGAGAGTGCATGAAAATAAACGAAAAATTAAAGGGAATAATATCAGAGAGAGAAAGGTATCGATTTCACCACACTCCGCACAACAATGGTAACTGTAGTTAATTTTAGAAACTCATGCTATGCATGTTATAAAATAACAAGAAAACACATATTAAGGGATAAGAATAATCTATCTTCGGTTGGCACGGATCGTCCACCTAACCACTAAGATGCGGCACAACCCATCTTCCCTAGGCATAAACTATAAAATCCCTTAATAAGTTTTATATGATTAACGGAAAAGTATAACCCATCTTCGGTTGGCACGGATCGTCTACCTAAATTATTCTAAACTAGGGTGTAGTACGACCCGTCTTCCCTAAGCATGGTCTATCTAATCCTATTAATCATATGCATATTAAAACCCATTGCATAACCATCAATCCTATGATCACAAAAAATACGATTGATTGAGTTCAATACAGGCAAAATAATTTCTAAGACAAGAAGAGAATTTCGCAAATATTGATTTTGGAATTGACTAACAATTGCATTGAACAGAATTCAGATGCTGCAATCCTCACAGTTATGCAATCAACATACATAAAACAAATTAACTAGAATCAAATGCAATCACCATTGTGCTTGGAGAGGATTACATCGATACCCCACAAAGGGGGTTTAGCCGCTCATGATGATGAATAAACTCCAAGGGATTTTGATGCAATTTTCTCTCTAAGGAAAACAGACCTTTTTTACAATGTATAAGAGCCTATTTATAGGGACTAGGAAACTCTAGAAACCCTAAAACCCTAATTACAGTCGTAGGTTAGTTTCCCACTTCAAGTAGGAGACTTTACAATCACATTCACGCTGTAAAAATGGCCTGCCGTCTGAAGGATCCCCGAGTGCGATCGATCACCAGGGTATGCGATTGATCGTAGATGCGATCGATCCTAGGTGAGCAGCAATCGTTCGCCAGCACAGAATGGTGCCAACTGTCCTCTTCAGTCCAATTTCAACGGAACTCATGTATTTGACCTGAAACATAAAAACAAAACAATATGAAACAAATAACAATGCTAAGGAATTAACATATGTGAGTTAAGGGGCTTGAATGTGCAACATTCGGCGCTTATCACACCCTTAAACTTACATATTGCTAGTCCCTTAGCAATACAAAACAGAAAATAAAATGAAAAACATAAGGATAAGTCTAGCTTTTGTGGGACGTACGGTTGCATTTAGCGTATGCAACAAGCCTTTTAAACCCCTAGGAATTTCCTAAAGGATGATTGGAGTCTCGTGAGGGTTTTCTAGCAATGATACCCACAAACATTGTGCATAATTCATGTTATCTAAAAATTAAAGTATCACTCAAAACCATGATTCTCATTCATTAGCAAGCTTAAAAAGTTAAACCCATCTTCACAATGATGTGGAATTTAAAGTCTAAGCACTTACAATAGGCAAGCTAAGGCATCACAAGCTAGAAATAGTGTAAAGTGAACTAGCACAAGACTATGAAGCTTCTAAATAATTTCAATGTGCAATGTCTCAATATCTCAAGATTCACTAGAAGTCCTATCAGAATGAACAACAATGGCATATTTTTCTTATTCTTTCTTTTATTATTAGGCTCTGCAGTGTTTAGTTCCCTTAAGCTTTCTAATTGACCCATGTAGCGAGTGTTGAGCCAATGACTCCCAAACCAGATGGTTTTAGGACATTAGGTGTAAAGACACTCCTAAGGACTTACTAACTCGAGTCAAAAAGGCTATGAAACTAAACTAGCCGTAATGTTAACCACATCAAAACTCCTCACCTTTTGACATGAACGCTCAATGTTTTGAGGCAAGAGGTCCAGTTACTCAGTGAAAATCTTATCAATGGTCAATTTTTATTTTTTATTTTTTTATTTTTTTATTTTTTTATTATTTTATTATTTTATTATTTTATTATTTTTTAACAATATGCCAATGTATCCAACTAACAAGTCATCCAATGTCACCCAAAACATAGAGGCATACACATTAAAACCACACGTCATACCCCACAAATCATGTGCTAATGTGCTTGTGTTGGAGCAGATCAAACATGTGAATTCTCAACTAGCTAAAGTAAGTAACCAAAACTCCAAATTCTATCATTAGATCATGTGTTCAAAATTTTAAGCTCACTGATGAAATCAAATCACAAAATTTTTAGGTCAACCAAAATTTTAGGACAACATGAACATGCATTTTTTTTTTAACGAGACAAAGTGTGTGGAAGTGTGTCTCCCATACCCCCAAACTTAATTTGCACATTGTCCCCAATGTGTAACTACATGGAAAGAGCTGACCTAGGATTTGGAGAACTGTCTGGACTGGCATGGCTCATAGCACACCCCCAAACTTGAACTAAAATACCCTTTTTGTCCCTGAAAATAAAACACAAAAGTAATACTGGAAAATAAAAAGACAATAAAAATAAAGGTAAAACAAAAAAAACAAGAAATAAACGGATAGACTGTGGGGCTCCTCCCATGAGCACTAAGTTTAACGTCTTCAGCCAGACTGTGCAGCTGCTCACTACTGCTCCCCAGGTGGGACGGAAGATGATGCCCCTACGGCTAGTGGTAGTCGCTCCAGAATGGCCTTGAGCAAGTCAGCTTGTGTAACAAACTACTGTTCCATATTGGCAAAGCGCTCTTCAAGCCTGTCCATGCGCTGATGCGCACCACTCAAGAAATCATACTTAGTGCGGCTAATAACCACAGAGTCAGCTCTCCCACCTTGCTGCGGTGCCAGTGCATCTTCTTCCATATGTTCTACGGCTTCACCTCCTTCATCAGCAGGGATTTGCATCCCAACACCTCTTGGCATATGTGACAGATTGTGGTTCCACTGGTTTCTACCAAAGAATTGATGTTCTGTGACCGATCCATCTTCGGGGGTCCCCTTGATGCCTTTCTTCTTCAAAATGTGTGAGAGTAGAAACGGAAATGGTAGCCCCCATGACTTTGTAGTGGTGGTCTTACGCGCATGCACCCAATCCCAAAACTTGTAAAGTTGGTTCCAAATGATTGACGGGATTGAATACTAATGGCCTTTAAGGAAGGCGTACATCGCTTGAAGGAACTGGTCACGCCTTTGTGACTTATGTCCCATTGGGCACACATTCCGCTGCATAATAGAGTGCACAAGCAAGAGTTGTGGAGGCAATTTAGACCGGCTGCCCGCATTCCTTTTGTCATCGGCATATTGCCCTACACACATGTCTTCAATTATCTCGGAGACGTAGAAGGACTCTGGCTGTTCATCTAGTTGTGCATCCGCAAGAGGGTGTTCATGATTGCAATGGAGTGCGGCGGCAATATCAGAAGCTATCACCTCCACTTGTTTCCCTTGAACGGTGGAGAAAAGGACACCCCGCCAATTGCAATCCGTGGAGAGGTTTGTGTAGAATTGGACAACCAACCTTGTGTATGCCGTGGAGGTGACGGGTTTGAACAACTTCTTCAACCCTCGGCATTTGAATTCTTGGACCGCCCATTGGGTGGCTTCAAAATTTTTGAAGTCACCGTTGATGTCAAATTCGGTCTCAAAAAGTATTTCACGCTGCTCATAAGTGGGATGGAAGGATTGGGCACGAGAGCTTGAAGCTTGAGATGTTGAAAGAGTGGTCCTAGGCATCTTGGCAGTCGGTCAGGACTTTTGTCGAGCAGGTGATGTGCAGTCTTCAAACCCAATGGTAAAAACCAAGCCCAAAAAATTTCCAACCCCCTGCAAAATAGGAGAACCAACCACAAGGGGCAGCTACACTCTGTACAACATAATGCAACTGTCAAAAAAAAAAATGCACAATATATGTGAAGGTTGGGAGGAAGAATGTGGAAGCTGGGGATTTTGAGCAACAATGGGGCACAGTGGTTGAACGGTGGTGGCTTGCGGCGGTGTAGTGGTCGGCGGTGGCCGTGAGTGGTGTTTGGAGGTGGTTGGTGGTGAGAAGGAAGTGTGTGAGCGCAGGTGGTTGAGAGAGCAAGGATTTGATGGGTTATAGCACAGGGAGAAGTGATTGGGGGAGAAGGAAAAAAAATGACCTAAATAGGTCACATGACTCTCTTCCTCGAGTGCGTTCGGTCACCCCTTAACGGGCGAACGATCGCACTCGTGCTTAGGTACGGCTGTGGGATGGGAGCGATCACAGGCCTTCGTGCGCATGGCGAGGGAGCATTCGATCGCCCAAGGGTGGGCGATCGTTCGCTTCCTCAGTAAGTTTAGCACTTTGGAGGAGGTTTCTACGAACAATCACCCTAGGAGGTGTAATAGTTTGCTTCCTCAGTAGCTACAACACTATTAAGGAGGGTTCTGCGAACGATCGCCCCAGGAGGTGCGATCGTTCGCTTCCTCAGTAACTATAGTACTATTGAGGAGAGTTCTGCGAACGATTGCCCCAGGAGGCGCGATCGTTCGCTGCCTCAGTAGCTCTAGAACTGTGAGTGAACCATACTAAGAAAAATAAAAATAAAAGAAAAGAAACTACAATAACATAAAATAAGTGAACTAAAAATAAAACCAAAGATGAAAAACTACAAAAGTAAAGAAAAACAGAAAAGTAAAACAAAAAATTTACCTCTCAGTGGCCTTAGTACCACTGACCTCAACAGAGATGTTTGAGAGGCATGACTACTCAAACGACCCCTTAGCAGCTCAATGCATTTTTAAAATGAATAGACGGGATCCGTCAACTTGATGAATTCCCCGTCTGTATCTGGCTTGGGGTCCTGAATGCATTGCTTTAGTCTTTGACCATTCACCTTGAAAGTGTTGCCATCCCTTGGGTCCCTCAACTCAACTGCACCATGGGGAGATACTGAAATGACGACGAAAGGGCCGTCCCATTTGGAGCGGAGCTTACCAGGGAAGAGCCGGAGTTTGGAGTTGAAAAGCCATACTTTTTGGTCCAGCTCAAATGTCTTAGGCTTGATGTGCCGGTCATGAAAAGCCTTTGTCTTCTCCTTGTAAATTTTGGAGCTGTCATATGCATCGTTTCGCAGCTCTTCCAACTCTGTCAACTAAAGCTTTTGGTGGGAGCCGGCTGCTTGCATATCAAAGTTGAACTGCTTGATTGCCCACAAAGCTTTGTGCTCCAGTTCCACAGGGAGGTGACATGCCTTTCCATAAACCAGCCGGTATGGTGACATACCAATCAGCGTCTTGTAAGCTATGCGGTAGGCCCATAATGCATCATTGGGGCGCAAGGACCAATCCTTGCGGTCTGGCCTAACTGTCTTCTCTAGAATATGTTTGATCTCTCTGTTGGACACCTCTACTTGGCCACTAGTCTGAGGATGGTAGGGAGTAGCTACTTTGTGTGTAACGGAGTACATGAGAAGCAAGGTTTTGAGAAACCGGTTGTAGAAGTGCTTGCCTCCGTCATTGATGATGGCTCGGGGAGTACCAAATCTGCTGAAGATGTTGGCTTGGATGAATTTCACTACCACCTTGTGATCATTGGTCTTGGTGGCCACGGCTTCGACCCATTTGGAGACATAGTCTACCCCTACCAAAATGTACTCATAGCCAAAAGATGGTGGAAAGGGGCCCATGAAATCGATACCCCAAACATCAAAAATTTCAACTATGAGGATGGGGTTCAATGGCATCATATCTCTCCGAGACATAGCTCCTAGGCGCTGACATCTCTCACAAGCCTGGCAAAATTCATAGGCGTCTTTGAACAAAGTCAGCCATGTGAATCCACATTGTAAAACCTTGGCTGCAGTCTTCTTGGCATTGAAGTGATCCCCACAAGCTAGAGAGTGGCAAAATGTGAGGATACTATGGAATTCACTCTTCGGGATGCAGCGTCGGATTATCTAGTCAGCACAGTACTTGAACAACTCCGGATCTTCCCAAAAGTAGAATCAGACTTGCTTGAAGACGCGGTCCTTGTCTTGCTTAGACCAATGAGGGGGAATCTAACCTGTGGCTAAATAGTTGATGATGTCAGCATACCATGGTGGTTCTCTTGGAGTAATTTCAAACAGTTGCTCATCCGGAACGAATCATGAACTGGAATTGGTTGAGGTGTCTCAAATTGAATTCGTGACAGATGGTCGGCGACGACATTTTTAGTGCCCTTCTTGTCTCAAATTTCAATGTCAAATTCTTGTAGCAGCAGTATCCATCGAATCAACCAGGGCTTTGCCTCCTTCTTTGCCAACAAGTGTCACAATGCAACATGATCGGAGTAGATAATTACCTTGGATCCCAAGAGGTATGATTGGAATTTGTCCAAGGCAAAAACCACAGCTAACAACTCTTTCTTTGTTGTTATGTAATTGACTTGAGCATCCAACAGAGTCTTGCTAGCATAGTAAATGACGTGAGGGAGCTTGCCCACACGCTGTCCCAAGACTGCACCCACAGCAAAGTCGGATGCATCATACATGATCTCAAATGGCAAGGACTAGTTAGGAGGCTTCATGATGGGAGCAGAGGATAGCAAAGACCGAAGCTTCTGGAATGCTTCATCAAAGTTGAATGGGATGTCCTTGGCAAGCAAACTGCACAAGGGCCTTGAAATCTTGCTAAAGTCCTTGATGAAGTGTCGGTAAAACCTGGCATGCCCTAAGAAGGAGCGGATCTGCTTCACTGAAGTAGGCGGCGGTAGATTTTCAATTAGCTCAACATTTGCTCGGTCCACTTTAATTCCTCTCTTGGATACTATATGACCCAGAACTATCCCCTCCTACACCATAAAGTGACTCTCCAAAAAATTTTCTACCATGTCGGAGAAGATAGACATTATACATCTCTGAAAGGTGGCAGGTGCATTGCATAGGCCAAAGGGCATGCGTCTGTAAGCAAAAGTGCGAAAGGGACATGTGAAAGTCGTCATCTCCTGGTCTTGGGGGTCAACAGCAACCTAGTTGAATCTGGAGTATCCATCTAGGAAGTAGTAGTAACTCTGGCCAGCTAGACACTCTAGGATCTAATCAATGAACGGGAGTGGGAAGTGATCCTTCCTAGTGTGAGAGTTGAGCTTCCGGTAGTCAATGCAAACACGCCATCCGGTGGTTGTGTGTTGTGGAATCAACTCTCCAGCTGTATTCTCCATTACTGTAAGGCCAGACTTCTTTGGAACTACTTGAGTTGGGCTGATCCATTTGCTGTCTGAGATGGGGTAGATGATGCCAGCATCAAGTAATTTGACTACTTCTTTCATCACAACCTCTTTCATGTTAGGATTCAGTTGATGTTGTGCCTCACGGGAGGGTCTGGCTCCTTCTTCTAAATGGATCCGGTGCATACAGATGGATGGATCAATTACCTTAGGTCTGCTACTGTCCACCCAATGGCCTCTTTATGCTCCTTCAACACTTCTAACAGATTATCTTCCTGGTCCTTCTGTAGATTTGAAGCAATGATGACTGCAAGAGTATCATTAGCACCAACGAAGGCATATTTTAGCTTATCTGGCAGGGGTTTCAACTAAAGCTTCGGTGGAGACTCAAGGGAAGGAATAGGAGGAGTGCTTGATGTCAGTGGCAATGGTTCCTTTGGTAGTTTCCATGGATGAAAATCTGCACTGGCTATTGTCTTTAGCAAATCATGGACCTCTTCAATGTACTGGTCAGTGTCAAAATCTTCAAATCCAAAGTGGGCTAGACAAGCTTCCAATGGATCATCAGCCAAGAGGCTAGGGAGTGAATCTTCTACATACTCTTCAATGGTGTGCACAAAGAAACACTCATTCTGATCAGGGGCATGCTAGAATGCATTGAAGATATTCAGCCTAACCTTCATATTTCCAAAGGAGATCTCCATAACTCCAGTCCGACAGTTGATGCATGCATTAGCGGTGGCTAAGAAAGGATGCCCAAGGATGACCAAAATCAGCCTCTTAGGATGTGGAATAGGCTCAGTGTCAAGAACGATGAAGTCCACTGGGAAGAAAAATTTGTCTACTTTGATGATGACATCCTCTATAATCCCTCTGGGTTTCTTGATAGACTGGTCAGCTAGCTGCAGAATCACTGTAGTAGGCTTCAGCTCCCTTAGGCCAAGTTGCTGATACACTGAGTATGGCAGTAGATTCACTACAGCTCCTAGATCAAGGAGTGCTTTAGCAATTTCTTTATGTCCAATAATGCATGAAATTGTCGGCACTCCGGGGTCCTTAAACTTTCGAGGAGTGTTGTGCTGAATCAGAGAACTCACATACTCAATAAGGAGGACTTTCTTGGGAATATGATTTCTAGATTTCCTTTTCTAAGTGCAAAGATCCTTTAGGAATTTGGCGTATGCAGGCACTTGCTGAATGGCATCTAGGAGAGGAATGTTGATCTTCACTTGTTTGAACACCTCCATCATCGCTTGTATTTTCTCTTCTTGTTTTCCAAAGTGAGAAGGTGCCTTGAGCCGTTTTGGGAATGGGGTCGAGGTTCATACGGTGTCTCTGAACTGTGGTCAGCTGATGAAGATGTATCATTGATCACTTGCTTCCCTTTGTCTTTCTGCAGAGTCTCTGAAACCTCATTATGCTTATCCTTCTTATCTTCGACTTGATTGTCAACCAGTTTTCTGCTTCTCAATGTGGTGATCGACTGAACATGTTGATGTGAGGTTTTGTTGTGCAAATTATCTACCTAAATTAATAAGCAAATAATCACAGTTTTACTTGCAAGTGCACAAGGTCAAAAAGTGTAGTATAATGCTTAAGTGCAAGATCGATCCCACAGGGTCTGGTAAATTTTGCTTAGAACTAATTTCGCAGTAGAAAATAAGAGAATGAAAATTGAGTTGTAATTGAATAAGGATAAAGAGTAGGGCTTTGATTTCCACCACTAATCATGCTTATACAATAAAACAATATGCCAATGCTTTAATCACATTATGAATATTTAATGTCCGCCAACCTAAGGGTATGGGTGTCTATTCCTTAAGCTATTGGTTTCCCTAAGCAACGAATTAGGCATGGGTGTCTACTTGATTGGTGCCAAATATTGTATATTTAACCCCCTTAACTTATATTTGCTAAGCCTTTAGCATTGTTAATATCTAACTTTTGTGCTTGTTTTTAGTGTTTTATGGTGTGCGGGACATTACATCAAAACATGGCTACCCAAAGGCATATTGGACTTGAAGAGATGCCATGAAGTCACAGCTGCGGTCAAACGCAGGGACCACGTTCGAACGCAGGTCCAGTCAGCCCGCGTCTCACACATGTTGCCCTAGCCGGCCCTATGATTCCATTGCATCCAGCTGGCGCTGCAACAGTTATCTGGGTTCGACCGCAACACCTACGATCGAACGCATCTTTAATCAGTGCGTTCGAACGCAGGGGCTACGTTCGAACGCACCCCTATGACCTGGCAGCACACCATAATTCTATAAATAGCCCCTTGTTGAATTTTCATGAGAACACTTCTTTTTGGGCGATTTTTAGAGAGCATTTTGCCACTGTTGGCCATGCTCTGCCCCTTTTATTTGTAATCTTTAACTTTAAAGTTTATTTTAATGCCTTCTTCTATTCATTATTTGCTTTGTTCTTCAATGGGTGGCTAAACTCTTCAACTAAGGTTGAAGATGAAGCCTCACCCATAAGTTTATATTTCTTGCTTTTACATTAAATGCACTTATTTTCCGTCATTTAATTTTCCGCACTCATCATTTAATTTCCGTGACAAAAAGTTGAATGGTTGTTTATTTTGATACTTAGATAGTCATCCTACGATGTGTTCCAAGCCGGGTGCACAACAAGTGTTTGATTATTGATTCAATATCCACTGTGATCCAAGGATACAATGGATGATTTTATCGATAATCAACACTCATTGTAGCTCCTTAACAGTAAACACGTTGTTTGGTTTGACTTGTGTCAAAAAACGACAATAGAGTGTGTTGAAGGGTTTAACTTGTTAAGACGAAAAATTTGTGTTTAATGTGTTAAGCTAATTTTCAATATGGGGTGAGGCTAATCTTTAACCTTAGTAGTTTTTCCATTCCTTTACCTTTTTTTTAGAATAGTTTTTTTAATTAATGCAAGTTACGTACGATCTTTATTGGAACTAGGTTAAAGTAGATTTAATCTAATAGTAATATTAGTTTTCTTTTTAACAAAGACTCCGTTCTCTGTGGGTTTGATCCCGCACTTCGCAAAAGCTATACGACCTAACGGTTCGTTACATTGCGAGTGCAATATAATTTGCACATCACTACTCTAATTATTTTCTGTCTCAAAGGATTTAGTATGGGTGTCTACTAAGTTGTTCTTTACGAAAGCATAAAATCTGTGAAAGCCGACAGACACACAAGGCCTAGGGTATGGATGTCTACTCCTGGTTCCCCATATTGATTAACCCAAGAACCCGGCGTGGATATCTTTTCTTACTATTATTAAACCCAGGACTCGATCATCCAAATTGGTTTAACTAACTAGTCCATACCACATGCACATGTTGATCAGGCAAATACATATGAGGAATTCATAAAAGCAAGTATTAATCAAGTTAAATATCATAATGCAAATATCGCAAAGGCGCCAATATTGAATTAAAATATAAACATGATTAGGGCTTCAATCAAGCCCTACTGAAAGGTTTAGTTACACATAATATTGATACTAATCATCTTCATAAAATAAAATAAAGGAAAAGAATAAACCCGGAAAATCGCTTTCTTGAGAGCCGTAAATTCTTCTCCAAAATAGCGTGTGTGTTTTTCTATGTTTACAGGCCTATTTATAGAGTCCAAGAGTATTCTAGAAACCATAAAACGTGTAAGGTTGAATCCTTGTGCAACAAGGATTAGCCAAAACCCTAGAATCAAAAACTTCCAAAACAGGGCTGCAGCTGGAGTGGGCTTCACGTACGGTTGCGCTCGATCGCCCTTAGTGCGTTCGATCTCACTGCGGTCAATCGCCTTCTTCTGCCCACGATCGCCTCCTCAGACTCCAGTTTCTCCTCTTTGTGCTCGTTAAGCCCAAATTTCTAGAAATATCTAATTTTCTTCCAAAGACCTACGAAACAAAGAAAACACATAAAGAAAGTAAAATAGAACAAAATAACATAAACTAAAGGCATAACAAATGTAAATTAAGGGGCTTAAAAATGAATATTTAAGCACTTATCACACCCCCAAACTTACATATTGCTAGTCCCTTAGCAATATAGAACTAAAAACTAAATGCAAAATAAAAAGATAAATCCAGCTTTCGTGGGATGAACGGTTGCATTTAACGTATGTAACAAGCCTTTTAAACCCCTAAGAATTCCTTAGAGGACGAGTTAAGTCTCGTGAGAGTTTTCCAGGAATGTTACCCACAAACATTATGCACATTTCACGCTATCCAAAAATCAAAGTATCACTCAAAACCATGAATTTCATTCATTAGCAAGGTTAAAAAGTTAAACTCCATCTTCACCATGCTTTGGATTTTAAAGTTAAATCACTTACAACAAACAAGCTGAGGCATCACAGTTGAAATAGTGTAAAGTGAACTTAGCACAAAATTATGAAGTTTCCAAATAATTTCAATGTGCAATGTCTCAACATCTCAAGCTTCACTGAACTTCTTATTAGAATGAACAATACTGGCATAATTTCTTTTCTTTTTTTTTCTTTTTTTTCATTTATTATTAGGCTCTATGATGTTTAGTTTCCTTAAGCTTTCTAATTGACCCATGTAGCGAGTGTTAAGTCAATGACTCCCAAATCAGATGGTTTTAGGGCATTAGGTGTAAAACACCCCTAACGACTTAGTAACTCAAGTCAAAAAGGCTACGAAATTAAACTAGCCATAATGTTAACCACATCAAATCTCCTCACCTTTTGTCATGAACACTCAATGCTTATTGAGGCAAGATGCCTAGTTACTCAGTGAGAAGTTTATCAATAGTCATCATCATTTTTTTGTTTCTTAAAGCTAACCAAATCAATTCTCTTCACCTTTTGACGTGAACACTCAATGCTTTTGAGGCAAGAGGCCCAGTTACTTAGTGAAAAGTTTATCAATGGTCACTTCTTTTTCTTTTTTCTTTTTTTTTTTTTCATGCCAATGTGTCCAACCAATAATTCATCCAATGTTACCCAAAACATGAAGACATACACATCAAAACCATATGTCATACCCCACCAACCATGTGCCAATGTGCTTGTGTCAGAGTAGATCAACATGTGAATTCTTACTTGCCTAAAGTAAATAACAACTAGAAAAATCCAATCATTAGATCATGTGTTCAAAATTTTAAGCTCACCAATGAAGTCAAATCATAATTCTTAGATCAACCAAGATTTCAAGACAATCATGAACATGCAAATTTTTTTTTTTTATTGAAACTAAAAACGGAACACGGTGTATATAAATGTGTCTCCCATACCCCCAAACTTAAATTGCACATTGTCCCCAATATGCAAATACATGGAAAGAGCTGACCTGGGGTTGGAGAAACTGGCTGGAGCAGGTATGACTCAAAGCATCCCCCTAAACTTGAACTCAAGCACACTTGTCCCTGAAAACAAAACACTAAAGTAACAAAGGAAATCAAAAACAAAAAATAAAAATGAAAATCAAATCAAATGCACAAAGAAATAAAAGGATATGCTATAGGGTGCCTCCCATGAGCGCTAAGTTTAACGTCTTCAGCCAGACTGTGGCACTGCTCACTGCTATTCTCTATGTGATGTTAGTCAAGACTTTTGTCAAACAGATGGTGTGCAGCTCTGAAACTAAGTGGTGCAAATCCACTCCAAAATTTTTCCAACCCCCTGTAAAATAGAAGAAAACCAACATAGAGGACAACTACAATCTGTACACGCAGATTGCAGTTGTTAAAAACAAAAGAATTGACAATTTTGTGAACGTTTGGAGTGTGAGGGTTGGGAAAAATCATGTGGAAAACAGGGGAACAGTAAAAATGTGGTACAGTGAGGAAGTGTGTGATGAGAGAAAGGGGAAGAAATGACCTATAAATAGGTCACGTGACCCTCTATTACGAGTGCGCTCGATCGTACTTAACGTGCGATCGATCGTACTCGTGCATGATTGTGTGTGTGTGAGGTGAGGCGCTCGTGCGCCAATGGTCGCACGGTGAGATAGCGATCATTTGCTGTTCACACGACAATCAATCACGTCCTCAGTATGCTCAGCACTATCTAGGGGGTTTCGGCGATCGTTCGCAATTCACACTGCGATCGATCACTTCCACAGAATCCACAGCACTATCTAAGAGGTTTCGACGATCGTTCGCTATTTACACGGCGATCGATCACCTCCACAGAATGCACCTTCCCTTTGACCAAACTATGAAATTAACTAAGGAAAAATTAAAAACACAAATTGAAAAACAAAAGTAAAGAAAGTACAGAAAAGTAAGAAAGGTTTACTGCATTCAGTGGCGGCAGTACCACTGACCTTACAGAGGCGTTTGAGCTTCAAGACTGCTCAAACGCTCTCCACAGTAGCTTTTGTGCTATTCCTTTGGAAAGGTGCACTTGAAGTCCACCACATGTGGCTCAGGTGCTCTTGGTGTAGAATTCACTCCAACATATGGCTTCACTCTATGTCCATTAACCTTGAAAGTTTGATTTTGCTATGGACTATGAACCTCCAAAGCTCCTTGAGGAAGCACCTTAGTGATAATACAAGGACCAAACCATTGATACTTGAACTTACCAAGGATGAGCCGAAATCTTGATTTATAAGTCCATACTTTTTGCCCCACTTGAGACTCCTTCTTGGCATGGTACTTGTCATGATTGGTCTTGGTTCTTCCTTTGTAGAGTTTGTTATTCTCATCTGCCTTATGCCTCAACTCTTCAAGTTCCTTCAGCTGTTGCTTTTTAGCCCCTGGATGTGATGCAGGAGTCTCCCAGGGTTTAACAACTTCCATGATGTCTTCAATATCATCTTCAACAACTGGCTCCTTGTCCTTCCTTGTGCCACTGTGAGTAAGGGTAGCTTGCAATGGACTTATTGGATGGTCCTGAAAAACATTCTCAACAACCTCTTGGATCATACAAGCATTAAAACATTCAAAATCATCTTGAGGCAATTGTGAAAAAACTTTAAATTTTATATTTTCACCATTTACTTTCATACTCACAATACCCTTTTTCTCACAGATATTCATATTAGTTGTTCTCATGAGGGGCCTCCCTAAGATAAGTGGTAGAGGTGAGGGCATTGGGCCTTCTTCCATATCCAAGACAATAAAATCAACAGGTAAAATAAATTTACCTACCTTTACTAAGACATCCTCAAGTATACCTCTTGGTCTTTTATGCTTTTGTCTGCCAGTTGCAAGGTGATAGAAGTTGGTTGCAGCTCCCCCAAACCTAGCTTTTCATACATCGTGTATGGCATCAAATTGACACCAGCTCCTAAGTCCAGTAATGAACACTCACAATCATGATCACCAATCCTTCAAGGAATAGTAAAACTCCCTGGATCTTTGAGCTTAGGTGGCAACTTCCTTAACAACACCGCACTTACCTCTTCAGTTAAAGCCATTGTTTTATGCTACTGAAATCTGCTTTTATTAGTGCAAAATCTTTAAGAAATTTAGCATAAGATGGAATTTGTTTGATTGTATCTAATAAAGGAATATTAATTTGCACTTTTCTCAATATTTCAAAGATATCAAGCAGCTTGTTTTCTTTCTTTGGCTTCTCCATTTCCCTTACCTTGGATGTGGAGGCTTCATGTGGAGGTACTTGTGTTTTCACTTCAGTCCTCGGCTTTACTAACCTCTGAGGGAATGGTGGTGGTGGATAAACCCTCATCTTACTTATCTGTGGTTGTGTCATCTCTTCAGTTCCTATCTCCTTGCCCCTTCTAAGAACTGTGACAGCTTGCACTTGCTGGTGACCTCCTGGATTAGGTATTGTTTGGGCAGGGAATTCACCTTGCTTTCTTACATTCATCTCCTTTGCCAACTGCCCCACTTGTACTTCCAATCTTTGAATAGATTGCTCATGCTCTGTATTGGTTTGTCTTTGCTCATTCCGAAACTGTTTCTCCTCCACCATAAACTGCTCTTGTGTCTTCAGCATTTGTTGTTGTTGAGTCGTAACTTGATGTTGTGATGTCACCAATTGCATTACAAGACTCTCTAAGTCACTCTTCTTTGACTCTTTAATTGGTTGGGCTACTTCCTGGGAATTCCTTTGCTGCCCTTGATTGTTACTCCATGAGAAGTTTGGGTGGTTTCGCCACCCTGGATTGTAGGTGTTGGAGTATGGGTTGTTCTTGGGAGGAAAATTGTTCTATCCCACATAATTTGCTTGCTCTTGATCTGCAAATGAATACAAAGGGCAAGTGTCAGTAGTGTGATCAAATTGAGAACAAAGAGCACATACCTAGATTGGTGCAGCTTGTTGGCTAGGTGAGATGTTTTGCAAAGCCATGGCCTTGACAATCATATCCAACTTTCTATCCACAGTAACCATGTGACTTGGAGATCCACCATTTAGATTCACTTCATACATGCCCCTGATCTTTACTCCTTGTCTTCCTCTAGATGAGAATTGTTGGGAGTGCTCACTTAGTGTCTCAAACAGTTCCATGGCTTCTTCACTGCTCTTTTCTATCAGCACTCCTCCGCAACCAGAATCAACAACCCCTTTATTTTTCGTCATTTATGCCTTCATAAAACGCCTATACCAGCTCATCTTGAGGGAGCTTGTGATGTGGACACTTCAGAAGCAAGTCATTGAAATGCCCCATGCTTCAAAGAATAAGTCGCCATCTCTCTGTTGCCAAGCTTGAATTTCCTTTCTCATTTGTCTTGTCTTCTGAGCTGGAAAGAATTTCTTTAGGAATTATTGGACAGCGCTTCCCAAGTATGGATGGTATTTGAAGGCATTGAGTTGTACCACAACCTCGCATTGTCTTTTGAAGGAAAAAGGGAAGAGAATCATCCTAATTCCCTCTTGATCCAGGCCTTGAACATGTTGAAACTTACAAAGATCAGTGAATTCCCTTATGTGCAAGTTTGGATCCTCAGTAGGTGTGCCTCTAAAGTGTGTCAATGCATTGAGTATTTATAGAGATATGTAATAATTGCCCTCTGCCTCAGGCTGATAGGCAATGCATGATGTCTGGTTGGGATTGTCAAGGATGAAAAGCCTGTTTCATGGGCCTTCGCTCTGGTGGCGGTTGGTTCCTGGGTTGTTCTGCCATAGGTTCCTCTAATTGGAGTTCTTCTTCTTCTTCCTCAATGTTTTCTCTAGGCTTCTGACAAAATGTTCTCTCAATTTCTGAATCAAGTGGAAAGATAGTTGGATTCTTAGATCTAAGCCATTGCATGAATCGGATGAAAATTTGGCAGTCACAGCAGCTTCAGTACTCTTGTTGATGTCTCTGGAGCTGCGCTCGATCGCTGGAAGATGTGCGCTTGATCGCTGGGTGCTCGATCGCACTAGGGCTGTGATCGATCGCACTCACAGGAACTATGTTGCCGCAGAACTGAATGACGCAAAAATGAAAATCAAAATTACCCAGAACTAAACAAACTAAAATTAGAGAAAATAATTCTAAAACTAAATTAACAAAAACCGAATTAAAACTAAAATAAAATAAAAACAAAATTAAACTAAACGAAAACAATTCTAAACAGAATTTAACGCAATCTCCGGTAACGGCACCAAAAACTTGTTGTGCAAATTATCTACCTAAATTAATAAGCAAATAATCGCAGTTTTACTCGCAAGTGCACAAGGTCAAAAAGTGTAGTATAGTGCTTAAGTGCAAGATCGATCCCATAGGGACTGGTAAATTTTGCTTAGAACTAATTTCGCAATAGAAAATAAGAGAATGAAAATTGAGTTGTAATTCAATAAGGATAAAGAGCAAGGCTTTGATTTCCACCATTAATCATGCTTATACAATAAAACAATATGTCAATGCTTTAATCACATTATTAATATTTAATGTCTGCCAACCTAAGGGTATGGGTGTCTACTTCTTAAGCTATTGGTTTCCCTAAGCAACGAATTAGGCATGAGTGTCTACTATAATTCTTTTCTTTCTCAAAGGATTTAGTATGGGTGTCTACTAAGTTGTTCTTTAAGAAAGCATAAAATCTATGAAAACCGACAAACACACGAGGCCTAAGGTAAGGATGTCTACTCCCGGTTCCCCATGTTGATTAACCCAAGAACCCGGTGTGGATATCTTTTGTTACTATTATTAAACTCAGGATTCGATCATCCAAATTGGTTTAACTAACTAGTCCATACCACATGCACATGTTGATCAGGCAAATACATATGAGGAATTCATAAAAGCAGGTATTAATCAAGTTAAATATCATAATGCAAATATCGCAAAGGCGCCAATATTGAATTAAAATATAAACATGATCAGGGCTTCAATCAAGCCCTACTGAAAGGTTCAGTTACACATAATATTGATGCTAATCATCTTCATAAAATAAAATAAAGGAAAAGAATAAACCCGGAAAATCGCTTTCTTGAGAGTCGTAAATTCTTCTCCAAAATAGCGTGTGTGTTTTTCTATGTTTACGGGCCTATTTATAGAGTCC
This sequence comes from Carpinus fangiana, assembly GCA_006937295.1. Taxonomy (NCBI): domain Eukaryota; kingdom Viridiplantae; phylum Streptophyta; class Magnoliopsida; order Fagales; family Betulaceae; genus Carpinus; species Carpinus fangiana. The sequence continues at coordinate 92,188 of VIBQ01000106.1, read as the reverse complement.
AAGAGTATTCTAGAAACCCTAAAACGTGTGAGGTTGAATCCTTGTGCAACAAGGATTAGCCCAAACCCTAGAATCAAAAACTTTCAAAACTAGGCTGCTGCTGGAGTGGGCTTCACGCACAGTTGCGCTCGATCACCCTTAGTGCGTTTGATCACACTGCGGTCGATTGCCTCCTTAGACTGCAGTTTCTCCTCTTTTTGCTCGTTAAGCCCAAATTTCCATAAATATCTAATTTTCTTCCAAAGACCTGCAAAACAAAGAAAACACATAAAGAAAGTAAAATAGAACAAAATAACATAAACTAAAGGCATAACAAATGTAAATTAAGGGGCTTAAATATGAATATTTAAGCACTTATCAGGTTTCTTCATTTACCATGTAGAGCCCCTTAGGATTGACCACTAGCTGACTTGGAAGCTTCCCTTCTTCCCTCCTGTTGAGGGTGTTCGCTATTTGCCCCATTTGAGTCTCTAGTTTGGCAATGGATTGAGAATGGGTATTTACTATCTGAGCGTACAATATCTAGGGCATCGGTGTTGTATTACAGGTCTGTCAGGACAACGCCAACCCTGCTGAGAAGGGGTAATATCTTGAGTAGCCATACTGTTGAACTATGATTGTCACTCTATATCGTATGCATATACTATATATCTATATCATACTTATGGAAAACTGTCATAATGGAACTATTGCATACTTGTAAAATCATAGTTGATTACTAAACTGGAAAAGGCATTATATACGTTAACATTCACTAAGTCTTTAGACTTACGCCGTAATTTTATGTTTCCCCCTCAATTACAAATATCTACGCAATTTAGCTATCCTAGGAGAAGATGTCGTTGGAGCGAACTTTGGTAGGGGTGTAAACGAGCCGAGCTCGGATAGCCTAAGCTGTCCGAGCTTGACTCGTTTAATTTTTAATCTAGCTCGAGCTCAAGCCGAGCTTTGACATGAGCCTAAATATTGGACTCGAGCTCGGCTTGCCAAAGAAAAGTCCTGGCTCGAGCTTGCCAAATAAATACACTAGCTCGGGCTCGACTCGAACTCGCCAAAAAAAAATCATAACTCAAGCTCACAGAAGCTCACCTATAAGCAAGCCAAGCTCTCGAGACCAAGCTCGGCTAAACACACAAAACCGAACTTTTAACTTTTTCCTTCCTTACCCAGTTACATTGTTAAACGGGCTCTAGCTTAGGCTTGGGCCGCTTGGCTATGCGCCTAGCTGGCCTACCCCAATGCCATGAGGAAGCTTGGATGGTTAGTTTTTAAAAAGAAGGATGTGGATCCTTTTATAGAAAAAGAAGCGTGGGGGTTGCCCTTTCCTTAGCAACTTCTTCTTCTTAGCCCTCTTCTAGTCTTCTTCTTCCTCTTCAGTCCTCACCCTCTAATCCCCACTCAACCCACTCCCATTTTCTTCACTCTACTAGTATTGTACATCCAAAAGAAAAACCCATTAACGGAGCTGCCCGTCCAGCATAGAGCTGGCCGGCAATTTCACTCCAGTAAAACCCAAATTCACTGGCCGGCAAAACCCATTAACGGCATGGCTCACTCTGTCCATTTCTGCAAATGCCCCTACAGAAGGCTAGAGGACGTCGCTGAGGGAAGGAGTTGCAGGCCGCTTCCCAGGTTTCCAATCATCCCAGAACGGTGCCGCCACGTTGCTCAATGCCGCCACCACCCCATGTTCTACTCTTCTTCATCCTTTGATTCCTCCTATGCTGCTAATTATACCGCTCCCATCACTACGATAAAAACCAAGACACCTTTCTAAAACAACCACATTGTTTTGAACGAAATGGGTCTTGGACAGCGATGAAATTGCCGGAGAAAATGACGACAGCGATGTCAGCGATGTTGGTGGTATCAATGAACTATTTTGATGAATATGATAACAGGTAGCCCTTAATTGCATGCCCATTTCTCAGATTCCCTCTCTCTGCACCACACTGGGTCGATGCCGTCGTAGGCTAGGATGAAGAAGTGGAAGAGGGTTAAACCGTTAAACTCTTCAGGGGTACTTTGTAACAAATGGGCCTAGTTCTGAACTAGGTGATAACAAATATGGCAGTTTTGGGCTTTTTTTTTCTTTAAATATTCCTCCTTGCAGTTTTGGTTGGATCAATATTAATCTATATATTATATATTACAATTCTTAATATTATATATATATTACAATTCTTAATATTATATATATACGAGCTTATACGAGCTGATTTAGGAGCTTAGCCGAGTCAAGTCGAGCTTGCTTCGTTTATTATTCGAGTCAGGAATAGGTTTTCTCGAAGCGCTTCATTTAATATTTGAGTCGAGCTCGAGTTGAGCTTATGTGAGCCGAGCCCGAGCTTGCTCGCGAAGCGCTTCTCTCATTTAACACCCCTAAACTTGGGTGATTGCATAGGATCTAATTTGGGTCATTTTCGAGAACATGGACCTTGTTTGGCTGAAGTCCATGTGGGATGACAGAGGTACCACCCGTGCTGATGTGATCGAGATTGTAATCTCGTTATCCCTACTTAAGCTTAGGATTTGATATGTTGATCTTTTGTCAAGTCAATGATGTTATTATGTTATGAGTTGTAAGCCTATTTTGATGATGGTCTGATGATTGGTACATTTGATGGTTATCTTTATATTATGAGACTTTATATTTACTCTGGTGTAAAATCGTGTGGATGTTTAATTACTGCTCTCTATTTCCTATAGTTTTAGAAAGTCTTCCGTTCTGTTCTCTCGTTTCTAAGATGTTGAAATCCCTGAGTCTTGTCTCGTGAGGAATAAGGTTAGGAGACGAATCATAGGGTCAATTACTAGTTAATTGATTTGCCCATTGAGGTCGTTACACTATCTACAAGATGTGGAGGGGAAACTGCTATAGAGACCTTGGAATGTTGAGCACTTAAAGAAGTGTTATCAATAATTTTTAAATTCCTGTAATTTACTTTCTTTTTCGATAATGTTTATTGATGAATAAGACTTACTTGAGTGTTAGAGGAGCCTTGGTCAAATTGACCATTGGGCCCGGCGACGAGTTCACTGTTTTGCAGGGAAGAAAGGGAGTCAACCTTTGAGAAAAATCTCAAAACAAAGCGGAATCCTCTGAAGAATAGTAACCTTGGAAAGAAAGGGAGTCAACCCATGAGAAAAATCTCAAAACAAAGCGGCATCCTTGGAAGAATAGCAACCTCGAAAAGAAAGGGAGTCAACCCTTGGAAAAAATCTCAAAATAAGGCGGCATCCTTGGAAGAATAGCAAACTCGGATTGACAGGGAGGAAACCCTTAATAAAAAAAAAAACAAGACAGGGAGACAAGCCTTGATAAAAATAAAATAATAATAAAAAAATAAATAATAAATAAAAGAAGAGACAGGGAGCCTCGACTTGCTCCAATAAAAGAGGGACGACGCTCAAGCAACCATGGTCGCTTATCAAAAAAGAACGGCCAAATACTTCAACAAGAAGGTCAAGCCTAGGCAGTTTAAGATAAGGGATTGGGTCCTCCGGAAAGTCAGCATAGCAACACGAGATCCAGTAGAAGGCAAGCTCGGACCAACATGGGATGGGCCCTACAAAGTCATTCGAAGCCATCGGCAAGGTACATACTATCTACTAGACATTGAGGGGAAACTGCTACTGAGACCTTGGAATGCTAAGCACTTAAAGAAGTATTATCAATAATTTTTAAATTCCTGTAATTTAGTTTCTTTTTCAATAATGTTTATTGATGAATAAAGACTTACTTGAGCGTCGGAGGACCCTTGGTCAAATTGATCATTGGGCTCGATGACGAGTTCCCTGTCTTACAGGGAAGAAATGGAGTCAACCCTTGAGAAAAATCTCAAAACAAAGTGGCATCCTCGGAAGAATAGTAACCTCAAAAAGAAAGGGAGTCAACCATTAAGAAAAGTCTCAAAACAAAGCGGCATCCTCGGAAGAATAGCAACCTCAGAAAGAAAGGGAGTCAACCCTTGGAAAAAATCTCAAAACAGGGTAGCATCCTCGGAGGAATAGCAAACTCTGATTGACAAAGAGGAAACCCTTGATTAAAAAAAAAAGAATAAAAAGAAGAGACAGGGAGACAACCTTGGATAAAAAAAATTAAAAAAAAAAAAAGACTGGGAGAAAACCCTTGATAAAAAAAATAATAAATAAAAAAAAAAAGATTCAAGCCCTGGATTCAACCAGGCAATCAAAAAATCTGAGAAGACACTAGACCGAGGACCCAGCAAAGCAAGAAGATAAGTGCACTGACAAGACAAATGAGGGAAATAAATCATATAAAGGTAGTTGGAATCACACAAAGACAACATCATATAAGAACACATCAACAGAATAAAGGTAAAAATTGCATTACAAATCTTTTCATTACAAGCAGACTCAACCATGAAACAATTTCGCTACAAAAGGATGCTGCTACACAACAAGATCATTACAAGAAATTTCATCCACAACTACGAAAAACATAAGCTAGCCGACACCCTCCCAAAGGGGTTCACCTGGGCTTGATATGGTACTAAACGTTTGAGAAGACGTCATACAAAAAAACACATTTGGGTAAAGACCCAGGAATATGATGAACAAAAAATCTTTGGCCACTGATAGGCCATTGCCTTTTATATCATAGGTTACTCCCGATGACTTTCACTCGATGGACCATGTCTTTCTTGAGCCCTGGCCTTCCATATTCGGTATTTCTTCTAAAGCTTCCGACACTTCTCTTCTTCCTTCAAGAACAGCCGAGTAGTAGACTAAACACCAGAGGCTTGCTTCCGCCTATTCTCATGAACACGGACAAGATAGGCTTCAAGGTCTGCTATTCGGCAATCTCGCGACTCTAGATGCTGGTCTTTCAGGGCTAATTGATGATCCTTCACTTCGATATCAACCATCAATTTTTCCACCTAATTGGAGCAGTATGTCAGGCATTGTTTCCCCACTTCCAATAGTAAGCGTAATCCAGCAACCTCTGCATCAAAAGCACGAGGAACACGAGAACATAATCGTTCAACTTGTGAATGAGATTAGAAGACACCGTCCACAAGAGGCGGGCAAATGGTCGATGTGGCAGACGACTCCGTCTTCACCAAACTCTCAAATGATATGAAGTAGGAAAACAAAGAGAAAGAAAAATTAGTGCCAAAGTCAATTGGATGAGAAGGTTGAACGCAAAGGGGGGTATTTATAGTACAAAACCCTTTGGAAACTGGAAAAGTCACCTTTTAATGCAAGAAGACATCCCACGCGAAGTCACCTAGAAAAACCAACCAACGCAGGCTGAAAATCAAATAGCAGCATTCCACGTGTTTCACCATAGAAGAGCGTACAGAGTAATGATGGCCTCCGAAACCTGAAACGTCAATACCAAAAGAAGTGCATAGAATTTAATGACCAAGGCTTAAAAAATTACTTTTTAATCCTCGATCATGGGGGGTAGTACAACCGACTACTACAAGACTATGCAAAGTCAGGTTACAAAAATATCAAACAAAAAATTCCAAGTTTCAAGGAAAAATCAAGTCAAAATATCCAAGTTTCAGAAGCAAAGAAAGAAAAAAGAAGTGTTCTTTATACAAACAGTTAAAAAAAGAAAAGAAAAAAAGAAGGCTAAGCTACAGGAGCAAAGTCATCATCATCATCATCGGCAATGTCAATCTTGGGACCAAGAGGCTTGGGGGGTAAGTTGATTTCTAGTCGATACCCATGCACATTAACTTTTGGAGCATCCGGAATCAGGTCTCTACCTGTATCAACCATCTCATCAATAGCAAAAGTAGGGATAGTCGAGAAATCCAAGTTCACCGTGGCAAGATCAATATTGAACTGCTCCCAATTGATGGTCAAGTATTGGCAGTTCTTGAAACCCCAATGAAAGCCACAAGCCCAGAGCAAATCTCGAAGCCAAGGAACAAAGGACAACTCCTCAAAGTAATGAACCGCTTTGGCTTTCCAATAGCAATATACGTAGCGAAACTGACCACACCTAATCCGAGAAGCCTTTAGGTCTGCTACAAGAGTCTCACGAATGTCCTCTGACTAGGACAGTTGAGCCTTAAGTGTCTCGGAGAGCTTTCGGAAACCTTCCTCAAAAGTCTGGGGTAGGTGGAGTTTCTCCACAACTTTAAAGTGCTCCATGGTCACCTAATGAACATTAGCATCCACCTCTTTGGCATGCTCCACAAGCTCCTAATTCTTTCGATTCGCAACATCTAGGAGCTTTTGAAGATGTATGTTAGCAGTCTCAAACTCAGAATGCTTCTGCTTGCTCTCAAGGAGCTCGTGATCTTTCGCCACCAGTAGAAGATGAAGGTTCTCCTCTTCAAAATTGAGAGCCGAGCCTTGAACCATTTATGAGCAAGAAGCCTCTTGCCGGTTACTCAACTTCCAAACCAACTCTTGAAGCTCGACCCTCTAGTAGAGACACTCCCACATGCCATTTCAAAATTCTTTGTACCAGCTAGAGATAAGGGTAGAAGACTACACAAAAGAGATCGTGTCAGATATAGTAAAGGCATCCAAAAAGTAAAACATGCACAACTCATCGAATAGTGGTAGTGGACCAGCTTGTCCACAAACATCTCCTAAGTAAGCCGACCCTCTCCCCGGGTAATCATGGACAAGGGATTCCTGCTCAAACCTTTGGCCAACGATCTGATCAACGGTGAACTCCTCCTAGAATGACCCCTAAGTAGTTGTCCTCAATACATAAGTTCCTAGTTAGAAGGTTCAACCTCGAGAGAAGGAGGGCGATGAGTTTCTTTCCGAGTGGTATCCAATTCCCCTTGCTCCCAAGATCGTATGCGCATAGGACTCACATGTAGAGGATTCATGTCCTCTAAAGGAGTAGAATCCAAGACCTCGTCTAATGTTTGAGGAGCCTAGAAGTTACGGCAACATAATCAAATCGAACTGAGGATACCAGGCTTAGGAGCTCCATCGATTTATCTACCCACCCTTTCTTTGAAAGTGGCTCCAATGAAGCTCTGCTCCTATTCGCCTTTCTTTTTGTCGTCGGGGGGTCAATCTTGACGACCGAGGCTAGTTGGGCAGAATCCTAAACTCGAGAACGCGAAGAAGGTTTAGAGGTCGAACTTGGACCTCTCGGAGCAAAACTCTTGATTGCAGCTGGCCTATTTGAAGAAAAAGCAACTTTGTGTGCTCGAGTCTTTTACCTTGGGACCGAGCAGGTGACTTGGGAACCAATTTTTCAGTAGGAAGAGTCGGTTTCTTAGGATTCCCTTGATGATCCCAAAGAACATTGTCAATAGGGATCTAGCAGCCCATGTGCTCTCAAAGAACGGAATCGGTCACAATATTGCTAAAGTACATCCGAGCCTCGTTGAAGGGGAGTTAGGAAAATGCCAGGATGTGATCTACTTGGCTTTGCTGCTCCGGGTTCAGTTTGAGACACTCATTCCCTACCAAAAGGAAAAAGAATGAACATATGCCAAAAAAAAAAAAAAAAAGAAGAAGAAGAAGAAAGAAAGGGTCGAAGATACTCACAACATTCTTGAGAAGCCCCCCATTCTCGCGGAACAGTGTGCTTAAAAGGCAAGACTTCCGATGCAGACGCCTCCCAAGCCCCGAAAACATAGAAGAGCTGCTCTACCAAATGTTTGTTATTGGAGTACGTCCTCTCGAGCTTGATAACTTGGTTCTTCCCACGAACCAAAAAGGTTACCGTCTCAAAGTTAGAATAGATATGGGGCCCATATATGTTCAAAAAATTTGGGATCAACATGGTCTTCCCTGGTACATTGCAGCGATTTTAAGAATTTTACCCAATTAGAGAGCTCAAGTGAAAGTTTTACTAAACCTATGGAACTCCCTACAAATAAAATATGTAAATAGCTCTAGAATAGCTTAGCCTGATTAGGTCATGTAAACAAAATTGACATAACATACTATATCTTTCAAGATCTTAACCATCATGAATTTCACAATAAATTAATAAAATGAAACATACCACAATCCATTGCTTATTTAGTTCTTCTTTGAAAGCCTAAATACCATAAATCAGTTTCTATCGCTTGACTTACTTAAGATACACAATGATGATGAAAATTGCATACATTTATAAGGCAAAGAGAGGACCAGTTTCATTTATTCTTTTATAACTCAATTTCCTATCAAAGTAAGAGTAAATTCAGTAGGAAACCACTTCTCTTAATTAATTAACCAATTGGAAACTGTACCAACATATATATATAGCAACATGAAATAATTAACTTCAATTCACACTTTTTAATGTGGTGCATGTTAGAATATATTGTGTGAGAATAACATTGCTTGTTAATTGATAAAATCAAATCAGACATATTAAATTTTGATTTGATTTTATCAACCATATCATTTTGTATTCTCTCCATATCCCTATGAATAGGGACCATTTGTATTGTAAAATCGTCGAGTGAAATAAGAGCAAATGTAGCATTAGGGCTTTATCTGTTAAGTCATAGACCGTGAAATATTTTGTCTTATTTCTATTTATTCCGCTATTTATTTATTTTTCTATTCCATTATTGTAGCATCATAGACAAGCCACTTAAAGCCCAATGTGCCTCCCAAGCCCATTTAGCATACAAACAATCAAACAAGGCCCAAAAGAGAATCAACCCAACCCAATAATCAGGCCATCGAGCCTGAAACTCTCCTAGCTCATCAAGCAAGGTTCGGTGATTCGCCACAACAATATCATACTTGATAATATATTGTTGAGATAATTTGCCAAGCTTATCTACATAATCAAAACTAGATTACATTATTCAAATTTTGAATCATGTACAACCAGAATCCTTATCGACTCCAAGCAGCAGATAAACCATATGGTTCAAATTTTGAATCACCTAAGATATAGGACCAGAATTCAAGGGATGATCACCATCCCCCAATGCCTATAAAAGGGAAGCTCCTATTCACAATTTGGTAATCGCAAGTTCTTTCTCAAGCTCTCATTGCGTTTATGATTCTCCTAAGCTCTTTACTAACTTAGGCATCGGTGCTTCCTTTGTCGAAACACCACCAGCCGCTTTGATCCTAGTGTTCTCTTCTACAGTAGAAGATTCAATTGCCCAACCCTTCCTCGGGCATACAAAGTCTCAGACCCAGTATTCGTTCAACCCTTACTCGGACAACGTGTTGAAACGTGCCACGTCAAGTAATTGTCAGGGGGAGTTCGAAGCCAAAGGTGATAAAATGAAGTTGTATTTAGCAAAAGTACAGGATATGCAGAAATATTTCAAAAAAAATTGCATTACAAAAGTCCCAAGGCAAGAGAATGAAAAAGCTGATAAGTTGGCTAGGATGGGCTCAACAGAAGAAGACAACAGGGAAGACACAAACCTTATTCAAGCCAGCTACAACCGAGGAAGCCTCGGTCATAACCACTGCTATAAAGATGGAATGGGCAAGCGAGTTGGTGGAGTACTTAGAAAAAGGAACTCTTCCATCAGACAAAACGAAAGTGATCCAACTTCGGATAAAAGCTACTTGATTCACTATGGTAAATGGCACCCTTTATAAGCGTGGGTACATGTTACCCCTTCTAAAGTATGTCTCCAAGGAAGAAGGTGATTACATCCTCAGGGAAATTCATGAAGGCATTTGTGGCAGTCATTCAAGAGTGAGAGTTTTGGCCCATAAAGCCATCAGAGCAGGGTTCTATTGGCCGAACATGAGTCGGGACTCAATGAAAAGGGTCAGAACTTGCGACAGTTGCCAGCCATTGGCCAACATCCCAAAACAACCCCCCAAAGAGTTAATGTGATGCCCCGCCCGATGGGTAAATCAATTAACTAGTAATTGATCCCACGACGCGCCATCCCAACCATGTCCCTCCAAGACACGACCTCCGGGAAATCACTTTCCTCATCATAATGAAAAAACTGCAGCGGAAGATTTTACCAAGACTATGGGATTAAGAGACAATAATAAAACATCACACAGCAATACTAGAGATAAAGTACTATGTCACCATAATATTATAAATAGTCACCAAATGTACTGGTCATCAGACCATCAGTAGGAAAATAGATACATCCCAACAGATGAGTAGATCAACAGATCAAAGCCTAAACTTAAGCTTAAGCAGGGCTAATGAGATCAAAATCTCTATCAAGTCTACATGAGCAGATCCTCCATCTTCCCACATAGTCCTAAGCCAAATAGGATCTATATCCTCAAATATCACCCGTATCAGGTCTTGAGCAATCACCCAAGTAGTCTCTGATGGCATCTTCGTCTAGTGCAGCTAAACCACGCAATTATTCGTAATGATGGGGGAAAGACATAAATAAAAAGGGTAAGTCTAAGACTTAGTGATTTTTAACGCAGATAATACCCATGTCAGTTTAGTAATGAACTTAGATGTTTAATAAGCAAAAGCAGTTTCATCATGACAGCTTATTTATGCATGATATATATATAGTAATGATATATGCATATGATGTAAACAACAGTCATAGTTCAACAGTATGGTCTACCTGAGATATTACCCCTTCTCAGCAGGGTTAATGCTGTCCCGATGGACCTATTATACAATGTCAATGCCTCAGCCATTGTACAACATACCGTACATAACATTAGTGGCACGATCGAGTCTGACCTTGAATAGCCCACACCAAATAATGACGTCCGTCCAATGTGACCGAACCATTGGGAATGGTTGCACCAAGGTTACAAAACCAATGGATCCATAGCCCTCATATAACACACACATTTGACCATAAAGCTAACATGTATAGTAAGCCCATGGCCAATACTACCGCACGTACTGGTGTACCATGTCATACGATACAATAATCTTATATGTATTTTATATGAATGTCATTTTACAAGTCTCACTTGGTTAACATGTTCAGCACAATGTTTTTCTCAAAATGACAGAGTTCATGCGCAATAAGTATAAATTGTGAGAGTTGTAAAATATGCATGTTTTCTCGATACACAAAATAGATGTGCAGTGCATGGAAATAGCAATGAGCATTATGTGAGTTAAAACTTACCTGGATCAAAAAGCGTCTCCGAAAACTCAAAAAGATCCAGGTTCTCCAAATTTGTGGAAATCCTTCTATTAGTCCTAATTCTACTAAAACAACTCTAAAGTAAGGAAAATAGGAGCTATGAGATGGTTGGTGAAAATAGGGTTTTCCTATCACACACTGACTATACGTCCGAGCTAGGGGCCGTACGTCCACCGTGTCATGACTGGCCATACGTCTAGCACAACACCGTACGTCAGCTATGTGGGTTCTCAAGGGGAACCTCATTTTCTCTCCGTTGTCCGCCTATTCTCCGACTCTTAGGGCTACTAGAAACACCCTTAAGCCTTCTAGTCTAGTTTGCAACCTTCATGCAATGTAACAACGCTAAGCTAATGAAAATGCTAACCCAAATGAGTTTCAAAGAGTAACTAAGCTAACAACTACAACTAAATAGAAAACAAGCAACATAACGACGTATTTAAAAGCTAAGGATCAAATGTTACCTCCTTGAAACAAAACCGTAAGAGTTCCGCCTCACGAACGTTCTGAAACTCGTAAACGCCTCACTCACGCTCACAAAACACACTAAAAACACTATGGAAACGCTCTAGGAACACTCTGGTAGCCTGGGGGCGTCTAAACTTTGTGAAAAACACGAAGAGGGTAGGGGTATTTATTGGCCCAAAAAAGCAGCGGACGTCCGACCAAGGGGCGTACGTCTGATGGTTCTTGCCCAGTGGTTCAATGGCTGCCTCGTACATCTAAGTATTAACCAGAAGGTATTCAAAAAGTAGCGTATGTTCAGTGGTCTCACTTATGTCTACCTGTACGGTTTGCAAAGCATACGTCCGATGGTCCCCCCGTACGTCAGCATTACAGACAGCAATGTACGTCTGACCTAGAGTCCAAATTACCCCTCTAGTGTCCTTAGTGACCCAAAGCCAAAATTAACTCCCTCAACTAAGCTACTCATGCCTAGTTAATAATTTGGGTCACTACAGTTAAGTTCTATTTCCTTAACCTAGCCTTTCTCGCAATGGAGGGTAGACATAGTAGGACCGTTACCAAAAGGAAAGGGGAGTTTTCGGTTTGCAGTAGTTGCTATGGATTATTTCACCAAGTGGGTAGAAGTGGAGGCCCTAGTGAATATCACAGCCAAGAGCATAGAACGATTACTATGGAGAAATATCATCTACCACTATAGCATCCCACATGCATTCATCAAGGACAACGGAAAGCAATTTGACTGCGACTCATTCTGAGAGTGGTGTACTAACCTCCATATTAGGAACTCCTTCTTGTCACCAGAACATCCCCAGGCAAATGGGCAAGTAGAAGCTACAAACAAGACTATCTTCAAAATTTTGAAGAAAAAGCTCGGCGATCGCAAGGGTAATTGGGCTGAGGATCTTCTCGAATTTCTATGGGCGTACCAAACTACAAAGAGGACGCCAACCAAAGAAACCCCTTATGCCTTAGCTTTAAGGACTGAGGCAGCTATACCAGCTGAGGTTGGGTCAGGCAACTTCTTAGTAGAAACTTTCAACCAAAGACCAATGATGAAGGCCCCAAGCTACACCTCAATTTGCTACAGGAAAAACAGGATCAGACCCAAGTAACCATGACAGCATACCAGGAAAGGGTAACTCGGTACTTCAACAAGAAGGTTAAGCCTCGAAGCTTCAACCTGGGGGATCTAGTCCTACGAAAGGTCACCATTGTCACCAAAGACCCAACTGAAGGAAAGCTAGCTCTAAATTGGGAATGACCATACAAGGTAATAGGGTGCCATAAGGCTGGGGCTTATCATCTCGAAGATTCCAAGGGTAAGGTGCTACCAAGAACCTGGAATGCTGAGCATCTCAAGAAGTACTATGTTTAGCCGTTATAATTTCTTATGAAGATTTATTTTTTGCAATTTCCATTCGTAAAAATATTATCAATAAAAGTCTCTTGAAGTTACAATGCCAATAACAATGCTTTGATAAATATTGCTAATTAAGGCAACTTGTCTCCAAAAATAACTAGGAAATATCGCAGACACACTTTCCCGAGTCAAACTCGATGAAAATATGCTAAGGAAATTTCCTCAAACATTTGTGAAATATCGCCATGCAGGTGCTTTTCAAACCCAACCCAACTTAGAATTTAAATCCTCCACGAAGGATAATTCTATGGTTGAACCCCTCGGTGAAACATCACCAAGGTGCTCTCCCGAGGATAACTCGATCAGATATAGCCAAGGTACTTTCATGAGGCTAACGTTCAAGAAATACAGTTGAACAAGTACTTTCTGAACTTAACCTGTTGAGAACATACAACCTCTGCAGTAGGGTTGTTCAATGGTTAAACCACCTCAAGAAAACACATCTGGGAACACACATCCTCTCAATCGGGATTGTTCTCAAAAGCAATTTCTTAAGGTCGAGCATTTTGCCAAGCACTCTGCTGAACATTTCACCAAAGCATTCTGCCAAATATTCCTCTTAAGTAATCATAAAAATTAGGCTCTTAAGTTTGATTTTTAACATTACGAAAAGGAAAAAGGGAACATGCTAGACAATAATGTTGAGCACAATCTTTTTTCTCATCAGACTATACCAAGATCTTATACAAATCTTTAGTCTTAAGAGGTCAACCTCGGAAACTTAATTATTGACCAAGGTTATCAACCATAGCTTTTAATTGTTGTTATGATTGCAAGGATACAACGTGCAAGATTAATTCAAGTTATAAGTATCTTAAGTGTGAGAAAACATAAAACAACATTCAATAAAAGTTCATTTATATAAATTTAAGAGTTTTTACAGGCTAACCCTCAGGTGCTACAACTTTCTCACCCCCGGCAAGACCTGACCCACTCAACGAGGCCTTAGAAGCTTCACCACCCTATCAGCCTGCATCATCAACATAAGCGGGTGAAGGGATTATGTCTGTGCTTGGTTATTCCTCGGGCGCCAAGCATCAACTCATGTCCAAGGCTGTCTATTTCGTCCATCGCATCGTTCGAAGGAATAATCTCCTCAAGTTTCGTAGCCTCAAGATCAAGATCGCAGGTAGGATCAAGAGCCCAGGCTCGAAATGTCTCAAAACCCAAGGTAATGCCTTAGGCCAACTAATGTCCCTCACCCAGGAAGCAAAGGATAGTTGCTTCAAATAATTCTAGGCCTTGACCTTAGCCTCACGAAGTTACAGCTCTGTTTTCCTTAACATATCCTGGAAAAAGCCCAACCGAGCCTTGGTAATTTTTAGGGGTGAAATTTAAAACCGCCTAACCGCATCCGCTAATCGCTAACTGCACTAACTGCTAACCGCTAACCACACTAACCGCTAACCGCTTTCAAAGCGATTAGCTGTTAGTGGATTTTGAAAAACCGACTAACCGCTAACCGTTAACCGCTAACCGCCTTTTTTTAAAATATAATATATATTTATATTATATATATTTCATATAATAAATAACAATAAGTTATTATAGCCTAGTGGTTATTGTGCACCTCTTTTACTCAAGAGTCCTGATTTTGATTCCCCCCACCTTTGACTTTTGTTTGGGTTTTATATTTTTATTATTTATATAATATAGAAGTGCAAAACGACATAGTTTTGCACTTCTATATATTCATTTCTTCCTAACCCAAAACGATAATTTTGTTGTAATTTTATTCGTATGTTATATGTTGTAGAAGGTGACCAACAAGATTTTGGTATAATGGTCCAACATATAATGCTCACTTTAAACCAACAATTTTTAATGCTAAAATGGCCATGAAAGAGGAAAAAAATGTTTAAAGTGAGCAAAACAAAGGTTTAAAGTGAGTTCAAAACCAGCTAAAAAAAAATCCCATAAAAAGCGATTAGTAGAAAAGCGGTTAACTACATCCGTTTAACCACTAACCGGATGGTTAGTGGAGGCGGTTAGAAGATTCTACTAACTGCCTAGGCGGTTAGCGGTTTTAGTCACTAACTGCTAACCGCAACCGCTATTTCATCCCTAGTAACTTCTAGCTTCATTTCTGCCACTTTCACCCTGGATTGTTGAAGACGTCTTTCTTGACCAAGGTGGCTCTCCTCTAGCAATCTGAGATCTTCCTTAATGATAGAATGATCCTCTCAAAGGGCTTGAAGTTTTGCTGTAAGCTTTTTGACTCTTGATTTTATCCTGAAGTTAGCATCCATAACCTCGGACTATAGTTGACCCGTAACAAGCAGCTCAGCATCTTGGTCCTCCAAGAGGTCTTTCAGCCTCGCCACTCGAGCTTTAGACATGGCCAGCTTCTTCTTCAGATCCTCGGACTTCGTGGTTGAAGATTGAAAATACTTCCTAAAGTTGCAATACAGGAAGATTGATCTCATAACTCTGTGCAAAAAAAAAAAAAAAAAAACTCTGCAAAGATTTTTGAAGAAGAATGAGAGAGTGGGTTTAATACAAAACCAAAAACAAAGCACTTTAGTGCAAAGAAAACCAAGGGTCAAACGGCGTCAAGTGCATGACCCTAGTTTCCACCTTGGAAACGCACAAAAGTAATAAACACCTCACTTAGGGCCATACAAAATCTGACACGTGGCCATTAAGAGTGTAGCTTTGTCCAACGCCACACATGTCCCTGTACTTGAAGAAGAATCGGCACACGTGTTGGGAAGTTTTTTCCCTCCAATCTTCCAAAATTCCCGCTGAAAATTTAAAATTCAAATTTTCAAATTTTTGAAAATATATCTTAAAAGATCCTCTCCAAAGGTACTTCAGAACTGTCAGACACAGATCCATTCCAGCAAACATAAAATTTCCATGGTCACTCGGACAAGGAAATTGGGAATTAACTGTAGGGTTATGGATCAGCTACTTAAAGCCCAATGGGCCTCCCAAGCCCATCTAGCATACAAACAATCAAACAAGGCCCAAAAGAGAATCTGCCCAACCCGATAACTAGGCCATCAAGCCTGAAACTCTCCTAGCTCGTCAAGCAAGGTTCGGTGATTTGCCACAACAATATCATACTTGATAATATATTGTTGAGATAATTTGCCAAGCTTGTCTACATAATCAAAACTAGATTACATGATTCAAATTTTGAATCATGTACAACCTTAATCCTTATCGACTCCAAGCAGCAAATAAGCCATATGGTTCAAATTTTGAATCACCTAAGATAAAGGACAAGAATTCAAGGGATGATCACCATCCCCCAGTGCCTGTAAAAGGGAAGCTCTCATTCACAATTCAGTAATCGCAATTTCTCTCTCAAGCTCTCATTGCGTTTATAATTCTCCTAAGCTCTTTACTGACTTAGGCATCGGAGCTTCTTTCGCCAAAACACCATCGGCCGCTTTGATCCTAATGTTTTCTTTTGCAATAGAAGATTCAACTGCCCAACCATTCCTCGAGCATACAAAATCTCGAACCTAGCATTCGTTCGACCACTCGGACAACGTGTTGAAACGTGTCACGTCATCACTCGAAAACTATCATCAATAATTATTAGTTTCTTCGGTGCAAATGAGTAATTATATAATGAAGACTTGTCTCTTTCTTGTCCCTTCAAATGTGATGTGACTTTGAAATTTATTTGGATTTCAAATAGATAATTATTGAATTTTAATCCATCAAAAGAGGGACAAAAGTCTTCATTCTAGCAAGAATTACTTGGTGCAAATAGGGGTTACTTGGCACCCTAGCTAGACGTTTTACGATTCTACTAATTGTCATGTCTAAATCAAATTAATTATTAATGTAATAAGCGATTATTAGATAATTTAAATAACAAAAAAAAAAGATGGTAATTTGTAAAAGCGAGCACAAGAATTCAGCTATCAACCGCCAATCTCTATTAATTATAGACTGGACCCGCTTATCTCTCTCTCTCTCCTTCCCCTTGTGGGTTGTGGGTTTGTTTTGATAGAAGCCATGTTTTACGGTAAACAAACTTTTGAATATGTCCACCATCTGAAAATCCCATTCAATCCAACAAAAAGAAACTTGCTTGATGACTCATCTCTCATTCACCCTTCTCCTCCTCCTCCAACATTGAGATCCAATCTTCTCTTTAATTTGTAAACGAATCCCAATGAACGAAATGGATGATGACAAAGAAAAATTCTTAATCCAGGCTTTGGATATATAGTTAGTTAAACCTTCATCTTCTTCTTTTTTTTTTTTTTTTTTTTTTTTGTTGTTCTTGGTGAGACTTAGAAATGGTTGCACCAGATCCAAGTGCAGGAGGCACCTTCATATGGGTAATCTCTACCGTTTTATTTCTGTCTCTGGCAGCCGGAGGTGGCTGCCTTGTACTGTACATAATCCAACCTGACTCACATTATGCATCTTGGCTTCCCTTTGTTGGGGTGGCATTGGTTTGCCTTCCTTGGTTGTTTTGGATGCTCACATGCCTCTACCGAGTCATTTCCCGGACATGCGGGGTTCGGGTTGCTGCCGGCGGTGGCGGAGGAGGACGTGGCGGCGGCGGTAGTGGTGCATTCGATCAAGGAGGTTCCGCTCGTGCAAATGTGGTGAATAATAATAATAATGCAACAGCAGCAGTAGCTCACGTGGAGGCTCCTCCACGCATAGTAGAGACTCTACCGGTGAGGTCTCCTGAAAGTGAGGCAAGAAGGCGCGCTCAATTTGAAGCCATCCTGGAGTTGGACGAGGAAGATGAAGAAGAAGTGAAGGATAAAAAGAAGAGTAGATCATCCTCAAACCATTCAAGCACCGATTTGTCAATGGCTTCACATGAGAGTGAAATGCCATTGGCCTTATCCATGGCATCTTGATGATCATCACATTCATCGTATCCAAATATGAGTAAGCCACACACGCACA
>VIBQ01000106.1:0-65608 GCA_006937295.1 Carpinus fangiana | reverse complement strand
TTTGACTTATTCTGATTTTTTTTTTTTTTAGAAAAAAAAAAAACAGCCAAGGTTTTCATCATCACATCGCAAACCATGAAATCTTAAGACACACACTTCAAAGTCAAATCTCATACCCCAAGACCCTAATGCTAGTGTGCATGTGAAATATCGATCAAACAAGTGGAGTCTCTCTAATCCAACATATGAATCAAAAACTGGGATTTCTAATGATATGCAATGTTCAAACAAGTTAAACACACCAATGACATGCAATCCACAGTTACGATGTAAATTGTGCCCAATCAACAACATAGCAACAAACAAAAAGAAAAAATTTTATATACAGACAAAAACAAAGCAAAACAAGAAAATAAACAAACAAAACAGACAAAGTGTTTGTTCACACCCCCAAACTTAAATGACACATTGTCCGTGGGATGGGGAACCGAATTGTGCAAAGTCCAAAGCGTCCCCCGAACTTAAACATCAAAACACCTGTCAAAAACTAACAGCAATCTTTTTCTCAAAGATCAAACATCAAAAGGTTAATTGCTGTTAGAAACAAAAAATAATAAAATAAAATAACAAGAAGAAAATGACAAAAATTAAAGTGCGGAAAATAAAAACAAAAGAAAACCACACCTTCCCCGCTCGTATGAGTGTCCAACCAATCCCTTACATCCTTTCTTCTTTAAAATTTGATACCCCTCTGGAAGGATGTTCCGCCATCTTATGTAGTTGACCTTATTTCGAGGAATCCACTTAGGAACGCGGTTCCTAGATTTGTGATCTTTTGTGTGTGATTCCTTGAAGATCTCTACATAAGATGATTCTTCGAGACATTAAAAAGATGAAACTTGAGGTGCATGAAATGTCTCGAGAGGGATTACAACGAAGGAGTGAGCTTCAGTACTCACTTCCTTGTCGTTGGACGGAATTGGATTTGGCGGGGGCTCAAATTACTCAACTTGCTCCTCTTTCTTTTCCTCCTCATGATCATCAGCTCTTTCCTCACTAACAAGTGTGGTGGTGGCTTGGACATTCTCATGATGAGGATCGCTGGGGAAATCCTCATCAATCATGTACTGCCCTCTTGCCATCTCCTGACTTTGAAGTTCCTCTTCCTCAATTCTGTTGAATTCAGCGACTAGATGACCAAGCTGTCCTTCGAACCTTGCAACTGCTTTAGTGTTTGCCACAGTGGCATCTATGATTTCTTGACAAGGTTGGTTAATTGTTTTCCTAAACGCCTCGAGTGTGTCTTCTAATGATGGTTCATGCGATACAAGAATGGTGGATTGGCCGACTAGTTCCATGAATTCCTTAAGAGTGTCTTCCAAGGAAGATTTCTCAGGAGGATAGTCATATGATGAATGGGAAGAAAAATGGTTGTCGAACTGTGGATAAACAGGATGGTGCAGTTCGTCAACCTGGGGAGCAAAATTTTCCGTAGCATGAGCTTGCCACAAAAAATTAGAATAGTTGCTCTAGTCTGGGTTATAAAAATTTGAATCTGATTCAAACCCAGGACTGGAGAAACTGGTGTTCAACTGCTCATGTGAAAAATTGGAAAATTGCCCCCAATGCGGACAATCACCTATACTATGATAAGGGCTGGAGCAGTGTGAACATGGTTCATGTGGGTGCAAATTGGTAAGATTATGTGTCCTACCACTAGGGGAAACATCAAAATAATTGAACGGAAGACTCATGCTTCACCCAAACAGTTCAAAATATCCCACATGAAACAATATCCATATACAAAAATAAACAAAAACTAACAAACTAAATAAATAACTAAACAACTAATTAACAAAACAAAAAACTAATTAAATAAATAAAAATTAAATTAAACTAATAAAAACTAAAAACAGCTAGTAAATAAATAAAAACAGGCAGAAACAATAAATAATAATAGACAAAACAATAATTATATAAAATAACTAAAAAAAATGAAAACAGGACACATACACTGCCTTGGGTCTGTTGGTGCAGCCAGCTGAGATGCGTTCGAACGCAGGACACTCCGATCGATCGCAGACACGCAGTTACGCAGAAAATGTAGTAGTATGTGCACGTGCATTCGATCGCAACTGAGGTGCGATCGTTCGCAACGGCGCATTGCGGTTCTGTCAGAGGCACGCTCGCACGCAACAACGTACTAGGCGAGCGCAGGTATGCAACTGACCTGGAATAGACTCAAGTGCGTTCGAACGCACAGAGTGCGATCGATCGCACTATCACAGGCTGAAATTCCAGGGACTCAACAGACACTAAAAATAGCAAACAAAACGCTAAACTAATTTTTTTTCTAAAATTTTTTTCTATACAAAAGCACGAAATAAACAAAATAAATGCACAATCGAAATAACTAGTAGAAAAATAAAATTAATCTAAGCAAGAAAAATCAATTCAAACAAAACAACAATTCCCCGGCAACGGCGCCAAAATTTGATCTTACAAATTTAATTGTACTCACCAATTACACGAGTCGTTTGTAATATAGCGGATGTGCAAGTGCGAGGTCGAACTCACAGAGAATCGTGTTTCGTTAAAAACCAATTTTTAAATGCCTGGACTAATCCTATCTTAACCTAGTTCCAATGTCAAACAGTTGGCGTGCAGAAAATAAAACTAATTTAAAATGCAATAAAATAAAGAAATAAAAACGACTAAGGTTCCTAATCCACCTCACCATAAATTAATTAACATATAAACATGCTTAGCTCATACTCAATAACGATTACTCTACTTGGCGTATTCTATTTACTATTGCATTGTTCATAATTCCGTCTATCGATAAAACCATATGCATATCCTATTGTTGCTACAAAATCTTGTCGAACTAACCAATGCAAACACTGTTTAGAGGTCACAACGGATATTGGTCCGAAGACGAATCATCTGATGTATCTCTGGATGCAGCGAAAGTCGACGTTTAACGAATTGCAAACAACTATCAACACACTTTTGTCACTAAAATGCATTGAAACGAATAAGCATAAATTGAAATGACAGAATAATATGAACTAAACATGAATAAATGTAAACAAATCTATAGTGAAGGGAATAAGAGACTAAATAAAAGTAAAATAAAATATTAAATAAATAAATGACGTTTATGAGTGTTTACAATGAAGAACGGGGAGGTTTTGGACCACTGAGGGTGCCTCAAACGCATCCCAAGCGTCTCCCAAGCATGAAGAAAACGAATATACACAAAGTTCTATTTATAGACAAAATGAAATGTGCTGCCAGGTCAGGGGTGCGATCGATCGCATGTAGTGCGATCGATCGCACTCCCGCATGCGTTCGTTCTCAGTGCTGTGTGTTCAACCGCCGATGCATCGCCGTGCAGCGTGTGTTTGAGCGTAATCCCTACGTTCGACCACAATTGCGTTTGAACGCACCAAGTGCGGTCGATCGCAAATAACCGCTCTAAATTCCCACGGTGCAAGCGAGTTAGCGATGGCGGCTAGGGCGACGCGGGAAATGCGAGCTGACGCGGCGTGCGATCGAACGTGGCTTCTGCATTCGACTGTAGTGCGTTCGAACGCAGGGTGTGCATTCGAACGCACCTGCTGAGGCTTGACTCCTCATTTGCTCAAATCCATCCCTTTGAGCCACATTTTGCACCAAAGACCTACAACACACTAAAACACTAAAACAATACAAAATATTAAATATTAACAAAACTAAGAGCCTAACAAACATTAGTTAAGGGGGGTCCAATATACAATATTTGACACCGATCAGAGACCATGGCAATATGATAGTAGTGCACACCATGATGGGAGGAAGAACACATATAGCTTTATGTTCAGTGCAGTGAAAATTACGCTCTTACCTAGCGTGGGAATTGGTCTTAAGGCCACCAAAGACACAGGTCACTCTCAATCTTTGTTGGCAAAACGGGAGTTCATCGCCGAGATGTTATTATCAAAAGTGGTATACTTATTATTGAACAAGGAGAGTTTCAAAGAGGAAGAATTGCCGGAAGAAGCTAAGAAGTTGATAGACGAATTTGGAGATGTGTTTCCGGATGAACTACCCGATGAGCTACCACCTCTTCGGGACATACAACCCCAGATTGATCTAGTACCGGGATCAAATTTGCCCAACCGACCACACTATCGCATGAGTCCCAAAGAACATGAAGAATTGAGGCGACAAGTGGAAGGCTTACTATCCAAAGGACATATTCGGGAGAGCTTGAGTCCTTGTGCAGTACCGGCATTGCTAACACCTAAGAAGGATGGCACATGGAGGATGTGCGTGAACAGCCGAGCCATCAACAAGATCAAAGTAAGGTACAGATTCCCTATCCCTAGGCTAGATGACTTGTTGGATCAATTGAGTGGGGCAATTATTTTCTCAAAACTTGACCTGCGGAGTGGGTACCACCAAATTCGAGTACGACCAAGCGATGAGTGGAAGACCGCGTTTAAGACGCGAGAGGAACTTTATGAATGGTTGGTGATGCCATTCGGGCTATCTAATGCCCCTAGTACTTTCATGAGGGTGGTGAACCAAGCTTTTCGACCATTCATTGGAAAGTTTGTGGTAGTGTATTTTGATGACATTCTCATCTACAGCCCCAACAAAGAGAAGCATATCCAACATGTACGGGAGGTACTTTGTGTTCTCTGGAGGGAGAAATTCTATGCTTCCCCTACAAAATGTTCATTCATGAAGGACTCGGTCCTTTTTCTTGGTTATGTGGTGTCAAAGGATGGATTGGCGGCAAATGAATCCAAGGTAGCAGCTGTGAGGGATTGGCCCATACCCACTACACTACATGACGTTAGAAGTTTCCATGGGTTGGTGTCATTTTATAGGCGTTTCATCCATAATTTCAGTACTATTATGGCGCCTATCATAGAATGCATGAAAGCAGGAAAGTTTTCATAGAGCGAAGCGGCAATGGAGGCATTCGGGTTGATCAAGCTTAAATTAACAATAGCCCCATTGCTTTTGCTGCCAGATTTTGAAGTTCCCTTTGAATTACATTGTGACGCGTCCAAAGTTGACATTGGAGCGGTGTTAAGTCAAGGAGGGAAACTGGTGGCGTTCTTTAGCGAAAAGTTGAGTGGCTCAAGACTCAACTATAGCACCTATGACATGGAGTTTTATGCATTGGTGCAATCATTGAGGCATTGGAGTTCTTACCTAGCCTACAATGATTTTATCTTGTACTCGAACCATGAGCCATTGAAGCACCTCAACAGTCAAGATAAATTGTCGTCTTGGCATGCGAAGTGGGCTGCATATGTCCAACAATTCTCTTTCACCATCAAGCACAAAGCTGGAGCATTGAACAGGGTGGTCGACGCCCTCAGCCGAAAGTCATCACTTTTGGTCACAATGAAGAATGAGGTACTTGGCTTTGACTTTATAAAAGAATTGTTGCACACTGACTCTTTCTTTGGCCCTATTGTGGATGAAGTAACTGGGGGAGCAAGGAGTGCTTATGGAGTGTATAATGGGTTCCTTTTCAAAGGACACCAACTATGTATTCTAGACTGCAGTTTGAGACTTAAAATCAGCCAAGAGCGCCATAATGAAGGCCACATGGGGAGAGACAAAACAGTCCTTTTAGTGGCAAAACATTTCTGCTGGCCGACCCTGTGGAAAGAGGTAGACAAATTTGTGCGGTGCTGTAGAGTGTGCCAAGTATCAAAAGGAGGAGCAACTAATGCAGGGTTGTACATGCCCCTACCTATCCCGGAAGGTCCATGGACGAATGTGAGCATGGATTTTGTATTAGGCCTACCTCGGACCAAAAAAGGTAATGATTCCATCTTTGTGGTTGTTGATCGATTTTCTAAGATGGTTCATTTCATTGCGTGTAAGAAGACTACTGATGCTGTGAATGTGGCACAACTGTATTTTTGGGAGGTCTATCAGCTACATGGCCTACCTTTATGCATAGTCTCCGACCATGACACACGATTCCTTAGCCACTTTTGGCAGTGCTTGTGGCAATTATCGCACACTAAGCTGGATTTTAGTAGTGCGTATCATCCTTAGACAGACGGCCAAACAGAAGTGGTCAACTGGTCCTTGGGGGCATTACTACGGAGTTTGGTGGGAGAGAATCTCAAGTCATGGGACCTACAGCTGTACCAAGCGGAGTTCGCTTTCAATTGGTTGGTTAATCGAAGCACGGGTCTTAGTCCATTCACTATCATCTATGGTGATAACCCTCGCACACCGTTGGACTTAGCACCTCTCCCTGATTTGAAGAGGACATATACTAAAGCGGAGGATCTCATTGCACACATCAAGGAGGGCCGCACGTTGACAATCAAGAACCTCCAGGAATCGACAGCGAAGTATAAAGCGACAGTGGATAAGAAACGACGTCCATTGGAGTTCAAAGAAGGTGATTTTGTGTGGGCAATCCTAACTAAAGATCGTTTTCCCAGCGGTGAGTACAACAAGCTGGTGGCACGCAAGATCGGCCCTGTTAAGATTGCGAAGAAGATCAACGCCAATGCATATCAGCTGAAGTTGCCCAGCCATATCAAAACATCAGATGTTTTTAACATCAAACATCTTGTGCCGTTCATTGACGATTCTTCAGAAGAGGATGCGAATTGAAGGGCGAATTCTCTCCAACCTAGGGAGGATGATGTAGACCGAGATGCTTGGGAATACATGAGGAAGAAGGAGAGAGATGTTGAAGTGGAACCACCCCGGAGGATGATGACACGCTCCCAGACTAGAGCTGCAGCAGAGGGCCAGAAGTAGAGTATTCTGGAGTTGCGAATGATCGCAGAATCACCTGCGATAGATCGCAGAACTCAAGCCCATTGTCCAAAGGCTACTGAGGAAGCGATTGTTGGAGGGCGATCGATCACAGAAGTCACGTCTAGCATGGAGAAGCTACTGAGGCAGCGGCCGATGGTAGGAGTTCGTGCGCCCTGATCGTTCGCCCATCTACGAACGATTGCACCCGTGCTACAATCGATCGCAAGCGGGCATCTTATGTTATTTTTCACATTGTTTAATTATTAAACTGCCTTAGTCTTATTAATTTGAGTTATATTAGGGTTAGAAGTCTTTTATTCCGTACTTCTTTAGTCTTGGGCTATATATACATGTTTATAGCCTCCAAGAACTTACTTCTTGATTATTTGATTTTACAGTTTGCTTAATAAGACTTCTCACAGTTGAGATTTCTTTTATATTTCCCTTTTATTCACAGATAGACTCTGTTTATTAGAGAAGAGTTCTTAGATTCTTGATAGACTCAAGATCCAAGATCTATTTATCCTTCTTCTTGTATTGTTTCTTTGCTTCCGTTACATTTCAAGTTGCGTCAGTTCTCTTCTTCAAAATTGAGAGCCGAGCCTTGAACCATTTATGAGCAAGAAGCCTCTTGCCGGTTACTCAACTTCCAAACCAACTCCTGAAGCTCGACCCTCTAGTAGAGATACTCCCGCATGCCATCTTGAAACTCCTTGTACCAGCCAGCGATAAGTGTAGAAGACTACACAAAAGAGATCATGTCAGATACAGTAAAGGCATCCAAAAAGTAAAACATGCACAACTCACCGAATAATGGTAGTGGATCAGCTTGTCCACAAACATCTCCTAAGTAAGCCGACCCTCTCCCCGAGTAATCATGGACAAGGGATTCCTGCTCAAACCCTTGGCCAACGATCTGATCAACGGTGAACTCCTCCCATAATGGCCCCTAAGTAGTTGTCCTCGATACACAAGTTCCTGGTTAGAAGGTTCAACCTCGGGAGAAGGAGGGCGATGAGTTTCTTTCTGAGTTGCAGTCAGTTCCCCTTGTTCCCAAGATCGTATGCGCATAGGACTCACATGTAGAGGATTCATGTCCTCTAAAAGAGTAGAATCCAAGACCTCGTCTAATGTTTGAGGAGCCCAGAAGTTACGGCAACAGAATCAAATCAAACCGAGGATACCAGGCTTAGGAGCTCCATCGATTTATCTACCCGCCCTTTCTTTGAAAGTGGCTCCAACGAAGCTTTGCTCCTATCCACCTTTCTTTTTGTCATCGGGGGGTCAATCTTGATGACCGAGGCTAGTTGGGTAGAATCCTAAACTCGAGAACGCGAAGAAGGTTTAGAGGTCGAACTAGGACCTCTCGGAGCAAAACTCTTGATTGCAGCTGACCTATTTGAAAAAGAAGCAACTTTGTGTGCTCGGGTCTTTTACCTTGGGACCAAGCAAGTGACTTGGGAACCAATTTGTCAGTAGGAAGAGTCGGTTTCTTGGGATTCCCTTGACGATCCCAAAGAACATTGTCAGTAGGGATCTGGCAGCCCAAGCGCTCTTGAAGAACGGAATCGGTCACGATATTGCTAAAGTACATCTGAGCCTCGTTGTAGGGGAGTTAGGAAAATGCCAGGATGTGATCTACTTGGTTTGCTTCTTCGGGTTCTGTTTGAGACACTCATTCCCTACCGAAAGGAAAAAGAATGAACATATGCCAAAAAATAAATAAATAAATAAGAAGAAGAAGAAGAAGAAAGAAAGGGTCAAAGATACTCACAACATTCTCGGGAAGCCCCCCATTCTCGCGGAACAGTATGCTTCAAAGGCAAGGCTTCCAATGCAGACGCCTCCCAAGCCCCAGAAACATAGAAGAGCTGCTTTGCCAAATGTTTGTTATTGGAGTACGTCCTCCCGAGCTTGATAACTTGGTTCTTCCCACAAACCGAAAAGGTTACCGTCTCGCAGTTAGAATAGATATGGGGCCCATATATGTTCAAAAATTTTGGGATCGACATTGTCTTCCTTGGTACATTGCAGCAATTTTAAAAATTTTACCCAATTAGAGAGCTCTAGTGAAAGTTTTACTAAACCTATGGAACTCCCTACAAATAAAATATGTAAATAGCTCTAGAATAGCTTAGCTCGATTAGGTCATGCAAACAAAATTGACATAACATACTATATCTTTCAAGATCTTAACCATCATGAATTTCACAATAAATTAATAAAATGAAACATACCACAATCCATTGCTTATTTAGTTCTTCTTTGAAAGCCTAAATACCATAAATCAGTTTCTATCGCTTGACTTACTTAAGATACACAATGATGATGAAAATTGCATACATTTATAAGGCAAAGAGAGGACCAGTTTCATTTATTCTTTTATAACTCAACTTCCTATCAAAGTAAGAGTAAATTCAGTAGGAAACCACTTCTCTTAATTAATTAACCAATCGGAAACTGTACCAACATATATATATATATAGCAACATGAAATAATTAACTTCAATTCACACTTTTTAATGTGGTGCATGTTAGAATATATTGTGTGAGAATAGCATTGCTTGTTAATTGATAAAATCAAATCAGACATATTAAATTTTGATTTGATTTTATCAACCATATCATTTTGTATTCTCTCCATATCCCTATAAATAGGGATCATTTGTATTGTAAAATCATCAAGTGAAATAAGAGCAAATGTAGCATTAGGGCTTTATCTGTTAAGTCATAGACCGTGAAATATTTTGTCTTATTTCTATTTATTCCGCTATTTATTTATTTTTCTATTTCATTATTGTAGTGTCATAGACAAGCCACTTAAAGCCCAATGTGCCTCCCAAGCCCATTTAGCATACAAACAATCAAACAAGGCCTAAAAGAGAATCAACCTAACCCAATAATCAGGCCATCAAGCCTGGAACTCTCCTAGCTCGTCAAGCAAGGTTTGGTGATTCACCACAACAATATCATACTTGATAATATATTGTTGAGATAATTTTCCAAGATTATCTACATAATCAAAACTAGATTACATTATTCAAATTTTGAATCATGTACAACCTGAATCTTTATCGACTCCAAGCAGCAGATAAACCATATGGTTCAAATTTTGAATCACCTAAGATATAGGACCGGAATTCAAGGGATGATCACCATCCCCAATGCCTATAAAAGGGAAGCTCCTATTCACAATTTGGTAATCGCAAGTTCTTTCTCAAGCTCTCATTGCGTTTATAATTCTCCTAAGCTCTTTACTAACTTAGGCAACGGTGCTTCCTTCGCCGGAACACCACCGGCTGCTCTGATCCTAGTGTTCTCTTCTGCAGTAGAAGATTCAATTGCCCAACCCTTCCTCGGGCATACGAAGTCTCAGACCCAGCATTCGTTCAACCCTTACTCGGACAACGTGTTGAAACATGCCACGTCAAGTAATTGTCAGGGGGAGTTCGAAGCCAAAGGTGATAAAATGAAGTTGTATTTAGCAAAAGTACAGGATATGCAGAAATATTTCAAAAAAATTTGCATTACAAAAGTCCCAAGGCAAGAGAATGAAAAAGCTAATAAGTAACAGAAGAAGACAATAGGGAAGACACTAACGAACCAGTACAAACCTTATTCAAGCCAGCTACAACCGTGGAAGCCTCGGTCATAACCACTACTATAAAGACGGAATGGGAAAGCGAGTTGGTGGAGTACTTAGAAAAAGGAACTCTTCCATCAAATAAAAAGAAAGCGATCTAGCTTCGGGTGAAAGCTGCTCGATTCACTATGGTAAATGGCACCCTCTATAAGCGTGGGTACATGCTACCCCTTCTAAAGTATGTCTCCAAGGAAGAAGGTGATTACATCCTCAAGGAAAATCAAGAAGGCATTAGTGGCAGTCATTCAAGAGTGAGAGTTCTAGCCCATAAAGCCTTCAGAGCAGGGTTCTATTGGCCGAACATGAGTCGGGACTCAATGAAAACGGTCAGAACTTGCGACAATTGCCAGCCATTGGCCAACATCCCAAAACAACCCCCCAAAGAGTTAATGTGACGCCTTGCCCGATGGGCAAATCAATTAACTAGTAATTGATCTCATGGCACGCTATCCAAGCCATGTCCCTCCAGGACATGACCTCCGAGAAATCACTTTCCTCGTCGTAACAAGAAAACTACAGCGAAAGATTTTACCAAGACTATGGGATTAAGAGACAATAATAAAACATCACACGGCAATACCAGAGATAAAGTACTACATCACCATAATATTATAAATAGTCACCAAATGTACTGGTCATCAGACCATCAATAGGAAAATAGATACATCCCAAAATAAACAACTGTCAACATAGTTCACAAAAGATCAACAGATCAAAGCCTAAACTTAAGCTTAAGCAGGGCTAATGAGATCAAAATCTCTATCATGTCTACATGAGAAGATCCTCCGTCTTCCCATATAGTCCTAAGCCAAACAGGATCCATATCCTCAAAGATCACCCGTATCAGATCCTGAGCGATCACCCAAGTAGTCTCCAATGACATCTTCGTCTAGTGCAGCTAAACTGCGCAATTATTCATAATGATGGGGAAAAGACATAAATAAAAAAGGGTAAGTCTAAGACTTAGTGATTTTTAACGCAGATAATACCCATGTCAGTTTAGTAATGAACTCAGATATTTAATAAGTAAAAGTAGTTCCATCATGACAGCTTATTTATGCATGATATATATATAGTAATGATATATGCATATGATGTAAACAACAGTCATAGTTCAACAGTATGGTCTACCTGAGATATTACCCCTTCTCATCAGGGTTGATGCTGTCTCGAGGGACCTATTATACAATATCAGTGCCCCAGCCATTGTACAACATACCATACATAACATTAGTGGCACGATCGAATCCGACCTCGAGTGGCCCACACCAATTAATGACGTCCATCCTATAATGACCAAACCATTGAGAATGGTTGCACCAAGGTCACGAAACCAATGGATCCAAAGCTCTCATATAACACACACATTTGACCATAAAGCTAACATGTATAGTAAGCCCATGGCCAATACTACCGCATGTACCGGTGTACCATGTCATACGATACAATTATCTTATATGTATTTTACATGCATGTCATTTTACAAGTCTCACTTGGTTAACATGTTCAGCACAACGTTTTTCTCAAAATGACAGAGTTCATGTGCAATAAGTATAAACTGTGAGAGTTGTAAAATATGCATGTTTTCTCTATACACAAAATAGATGTGCAATGCATGGAAAATAGCAATGAGCATTATGTGAGTTAAAACTCACCTGGATCAAAAAGCGTCTCCGAAAACTCCGAAAGATCCGAGTTCTCCAAATCTATGGAAAACCTTTTATTAGTCCTAATTCCACTAAAACAACTCTAAAGTAAGGAATATAGGAGCTATAGGACGGTTGGTGAAAATAGGGTTTTCCTTTCATACACTGACCGTACGTCCGGGCTCGGGGCCGTATGTCCACTGTGTCACGACTGGCCGTACGTCTGGCACAACACCGTACATCCGCTATGTGGGTTCTCAGGGAGAACCTCATTTTCTCTCCACTGTCTGCCTATTCTCCAATTCCTAGGGCTACTAGGAACACCCTAAAGCCATCTAGTCTAGTTTGCAATCTCCATGCAACGTAACAACGCTAAGCTAACAAAAATGCTAACGCAAACGAGTTTCAAAGCATAACTAAGCTAACAACTACAACTAAACAGAAAACGAGCAGCATAACGACATATTTAAAAGCTAAGGATCGAATGTTACCTCCTTGAAACAAAACCGCAAGAGTTTCGCCTCACAAACATTCTAAAACTCGTAAACGCCTCACACTCGCTCACAAAACACACTCAAAACACTATGGAAACGCTCTAAGAACACTCTGGTAGCCTGGGGGCATCTGGAGTTTGTGAAAAACACGAAGAGGGTAGGGGGCATTTATAGGCCCAAAAAAGCAGCGAACGTTTGACCAAGGGGCGTACGTCTGGTGGTTCTTGCCCAGTGGTTCAATGGCTGCTTCGTACGTCCAAGTATTAACCAGAGGGTATTCAAAAAGTAGCGTACGTTCGGTGGTCCCCCCGTACGTCAGCATTACAGAAAGCAGCGTACATCTGCCCTAGAGTCCAAATTACCCCTCTAGTGTCCTTAGTGACTGATGTAATGCGACTTAGTGGGCTGCAGCGAAGAACAACAAATACGCAGCGAATAGATAATTCTAGATCGTGAGTCTATCAACGATCTAAGAACTCTTCTCAAAATCTAGAGTCTCTCTACGATTTCAAGGAAAGATAAAAAGAAAACTCAACTCTGAGATTCTTATTCAACAAAATCATAATAAACAACAACTGTCTTTTCAAGAGGCTATAAGCATATATTTATAGCCCCAGAACCCTAAACCTATTTAAATATTACATAAATGCCCCTCATAACCCTAAACTTAATAAAACAACGAAATAAAGACTCCTAAATCCCTAAGACTACTAAAACAATTAAATAACATCGGTTTAATAAGTAAAAATGCCGAAATATAACATAGAGTCCCGCGTACGATCGATCGCAGGAACGAGTGTGATCGTTCGCAGATGGGTGAACGATCAGGCGGTCGATCTCCCTTCATCAGTCTCTTTCACAGAAGGTTTGGACATTTGGGCGCAAGTTCTGCGATCGTTCGCTGGCGTGGGTGCGATCGTTCGCTAGCTGATCAGTGTCATTTGACCCCTTTAACTTATATTTGTTATGCCTTTAGCTTTGTTAATATCTAATTATTTTTGGTGTTTTTAGTGTTGTGAGTTGTGCAGGTCTTTACAACAAAAGTTGGCCACAAAAGAGCAAAAATACACTAAGTGAAGAAATGGATCCCTGCCAAGTGCGTTCGATCGCACTTGGTGCATTCGAACGCAGTGACGGTCGAACGCAGGAGGCACGGTCGAATGTAGTCCCCGTCATCCCGCAACTCGCGCGGGTGCCCTAGGAGTCCATCGCTTCCAAGCTACGCCGTTACGATTTTCTGCGGTCGAACGCACATTGTGCGATCGAACGCACAACTCATCATTACGTTCGAACGCACTGCATGCGTTCAAACGCACTCGTGCGACCTGTTAGCCTATAAATAGGACCTTAGGTCCATTTGGTCGAACACTTAGTTTTTGGGGCGATTTTTATAGAGCATTTTGCTTCTGTTGGCCTTGCTCTGCCCCTTTTATTTGTAAGCTTTTACTTTAAAGTTAATTTTAATGCATTCTTTTAATTTGATTATGCTTTCTTGTTCAATGGGTAGCTAAAATCTTCAACTAAGGTTGAAGATGAAGCCTCACCCTTAGTTTATATTTCTTGCTTTTACATTTTATGCTTTATTTTCCGTCATTTAATTTCCGTACTCATCATTTAATTTCCGTGACAAATAATTGAATGGTTGTGCGTTTTTGATACATTGATAGTCATCCTGTGATGTGTTCCAAGCCGGGTGCACAACGGGTTATTGGTTTTGATTTAATATCCACTGTCATCCAAGGATACAGTGGATGATTTTATCCATAATCAATACTCATTGTAGCTCCTTAACGGTAAACACATTATTCGGTTTGACTTGTGTCAATAACCACAATAGAGTGTGTTGAAGGGTTTAAAGTGTTAAAAAAAACGAAAAATGAGTGTTTAATGTATTAAGCTAATTTTTATTGGGTGAGGTTCGTCTTTAACCTTAGTTATTTTTATCCGTACATTTGCATTTTTTTAGAATAAATTTAATTTCTGCACGTTCCATGTTCGACATCATTTCTCACTTTGGGACTAGGTTAAGATATATTCAATTTAAGATTCATATTGGTTTTTAATTGCAAAACTCTGTTCTCTGTGGTTCGATCTCGGTACTTGCGCAACGCTATACGACCTAACGGTTCGTTCTATTGCGAGTACCCAAATTTGGTACGATCACTAGCGTGCGCTCGATCGTGTGATTGATCATAGGATTGATCGCAATCACAGAGGAGCTCCGAACTGTCTTTTGATCTGCATCAGTGACCCAAAGCCGAAATTAACTCCCCCAACTAAGCTACTCATGCTAAGTTAATAATTTGGGTCACTACAGTTAAGTTCTATTTCCTCACCCTGGCCTTTCTCGCAATGGGGGGTAGACATAGTAGGACCGTTACCAAAAGGAAAGGGGGGTGTTCGGTTTGCAGTAGTTGCTGTGGATTTTTTCACCAAGTGGGTAGAAGTGGAGGCCCTGGTGAATATCACAGCCAAGAGCGTAGAACGATTACTATGGAGAAATATCATCTGCCGCTATGGCATCCCACATGCATTCGTCGAGGACAA
This sequence comes from Carpinus fangiana, assembly GCA_006937295.1. NCBI lineage: Eukaryota > Viridiplantae > Streptophyta > Magnoliopsida > Fagales > Betulaceae > Carpinus > Carpinus fangiana. The sequence goes on along the minus strand of VIBQ01000106.1, from coordinate 50,543 downwards.
CAGAAAGCAGTTTGACTACGACTCATTCCGAGAGTGGTGTGCTAACCTCAATATTAGGAACACCTTCTCGTCACCAGGACATCCCCAGGCAAATGGGCAAGTAGAAGCTACAAACAAGACTATCTTCAAAATTTTGAAGAAAAAGCTCGGCGATCGCAAGGGTAATTGGGCTGAGGATCTTCCTGAAGTTCTATGGGTGTATCGAACTACAAGAGGACGCCAACCAAAGAAACCCCTTATGCCTTAGCTTTAAAGACCGAGGCAGCTATACCAGCTGAGGTTGGGTCAGGCAACTTCCGAGTAGAAACTTTTCAACCATAGACCAATGATGAAGGCCTCAAGCTACACCTCAATTTGCTACAAGAAAAACAAGATCAGACCCAAGTAACCATGGCAGCATACCAGGAAAGGGTAACTCAGTACTTCAACAAGAAGGTTAAGCATCGAAGCTTCAACCTGGGGGATCTGGTCCTACGAAAGGTCACCATTGTCACCAAAGACCCAACTAAAGGAAAGCTAGCTCCAAATTGTGAAGGACCATACAAGGTAATAGGGTGCCATAGGGCTGAGGCTTATCATCTCGAAGATTCCGAGGGTAAGGTGCTACCAAGACCTTGGAATGCTGAGCATCTTAAGAAGTACTATGTTTAGCCGTTATAATTTCTTATGAAGATTTATTTTTTGCAATTTCCATTCGTAAAAATATTATCAATAAAAGTCTCTTGAAGTTACAATGCCAAAAACAATGCTTTGATAAATATTGCTAATTAAGGCAACTTGTCTCCAAAAATAACTAGGAAATATCGCAGACACACTTTCCCGAGTCAAACTCGGTGAAAATATGCTAAGGAACTTTCCTCAAACGTTTGTGAAATATCGTCGAGCAGGTGCTTTTCAAACCCAACCCAACTTAGAATTTAAATCCTCCACGAAGGATAATTCTACGGTTGAACCCCTCGGTGAAACATCGCCAAGGTGCTCTCCCGAGGATAACTCGGTCAAATATAGCCAAGGTACTTTCATGAGGCTAACGTTCAAGAAATACCGCTGAACAAGCACTTTCCGAACTTAACCTGTTGAGAACATACAGCCTCTGCAGTAGGGTTGTTCGAAGGTTAAACCACCTCAAGAAAACACATCTGGGAACACACATCCTCTCAATCGGGATTGTTCTCAAAACAATTTCTTAAGGTCGAGCATTTTGCCAAGCACTCTACCGAACATTTCGCCAAACCATTCTGCCAAATATTCCTCTTAAGTAATCATAAAAATTAGGCTCTTAAGTTTGATTTTTAACATTACGAAAAGATAAAAGGGAACATGCTAGACAATAATGTTGAGCACAATCTTTTTTCTCATCAAACTATACCAAGATCTTATACAAATCTTTAGTCTTAAGAGGTCAACCTCGAAAACTTAATTATTGACCAAGGTTATCAACCATAGCTTTTAATTGTTGTTAAGATTGCAAGGATACAACGTGTAAGATTAATTCAAGTTATAAGTATCTTAAGTGCGAGAAAACATAAAACAACATTCAATAAAAGTTCATTTATATAAATTTAAGAGTTTTTACAGGTTAACCCTCAGGTGCTACAACTTTCTCACCCCTGGCAGGACCAGAACCACTCAACGAGGCCTTAGAAGCTTCACCACCCTATCAGCTTGCATCATCAACATAAGCGGTGAAGGGATTATGTCTGTGCTTGGTTATTCCTCGGGCGTCGAGCATCAACTCATGTTCGAGGTTGTCTATTTCATCCATCGCATCGTTCGAAGGAACAATCTCCTCAGGTTTCATAGCCTCAAGATCAAGATCGCAGGTAGGATCAAGAGCCTAGGCTCGAAATGTCTCAAAACCCAAGGTAATGCCTCAAGCCAGCTAATGTCCCTCACCCAGGAAGCAAAGGATAGCTGCTTCAAATAATTCTGGGCCTTGACCTTAGCCTCACGAAGTTACAGCTCTGTTTTCCTTAACTTATCCTAGAAAAAGCCCAATTGAGCCTCAGTAATTTCTAAGGGTGAAATTTAAAACTGCCTAACCGCATCTGCTAACCACTAACCGCACTAGCTGCTAACCGCTAACTGCTAACCGCATTTTTTTAAAATATAATATATATTTATATTATATATATATTTCATATAATAAATAACAATAAGTTATTGTAGTCTAGTGGTTATTATGCACATTTTTTACTCAAGAGTCCCGATTTTGATTTCTCTCACCTTTGACTTTTGTTTGGGTTTTATATTTTTATTATTTATATAATATAGAAGTGCAAAACGATGTAGTTTTGCACTTCTATATATTCATTTCTTCCTAACCCAAAATGATAATTTTGTTGTAATTTTATTCGTATGTTATATGTTGTAGAAGGTGACCAACAAGATTTTGGTATAATGGTCCAACATTTAATGATCACTTTAAACCAACAATTTTTAATGCTAAAATGACCATGAAAAAGGAAAAAAAAATGTTTAAAGTGAACAAAACAAGGGTTTAAAGTGAGCTCAAAACCGGCTAAAAAAAAAAGCTCAATATAAAGCTGTTAGTAGAAAAGTGGTTAACTGCATCCGGTTAGCCGCTAACCGGGCAGTTAGTAGATTGTACTAACCGCCTAGGCGGTTAGCGGTTAGTGGTTTTAGCCACTAACCGCTAACCGCAACTGCTATTTCACCCCTAGAAATTTCTAGCTTCATTTCTGCCACTTCCGCCCTAGATTGTTGAAGACGTCTTTCTTGACCTTTTGGTGGCTCTCCTCCAGCAATCTGAGATCCTCCTTAACGATAGAATGATCCTCTCGGAGGGCTTGAAGTTTGCTGTAAGCTTTTCGACTCTTGATTTTAGCCTGAAGTTAGCATCCACAACCTCGGACTATTGTTGACCCGTAACAAGCAACTCAGCATCTTGGTCCTCTAAAAGGTCTTTCAGCCTCGCCACTCGGGCTTTAGACACAGCCATCTTCTTCTTCAGATCCTCGGACTTTGTGGTCGAAGATTGCAAATACTTCCTGAAGTTGCAATACAGGAAGATTCATCTCATAACTCCGTGCAAAAAAAAAAAAAACTCTGCAAAGATTTTTGAAGAAGGAGAGAGTGGGTTTAATGCAAAACCCAAAAACAAAGCACTTTAGTGCAAAGAAAACCAAGGGTCAAACGGCGTCAAGTGCATGACCCTAGTTTCCACCTTGGAAACACACAAAAGTAATAAACGCCTCACTCAGGGCCATACAAAATCTGACACGTGGCCACTAAGAGTGTAGCTTTGTCCAACGCCACACATGTCCCTGTACTTGAAGAAGAATCGGCGCACATGTTGGGAAGTTTTTTCCCTCCAATCTTCCAAAATTCCCACCGAAAATTTAAAATTCAAATTTTAGGATTTTTGAAAATATATCTTAAAATATCCTCTCCGAAGGTACTTCAGAACTGTCAAACACAGATCCATTCCAGCAAACATAAAATTTCCATAGTCGTTCGGACAAGGAAATTGGGGATTAACTATAGGGTTATGGATCAGCCACTTAAAGCCCAATGGGCCTCCCAAGCCCATCTGGCATACAAACAATCAAACAAGGCCCAAAAGAGAATCGGCCCAACCCGATAATCAGGCCATCGAGCCTGAAACTCTCCCAGCTCGTCAAGCAAGGTTCGGTGATTTGCCACAACAATATCATACTTGATAATATATTGTTGAGATAATTCGCCAAGCTTATCTACATAATCAGAACAAGATTACATGATTCAAATTTTGAACCATGTACAACCTTAATCCTTATTGACTCCAAGCAGCAGATAAGCCATATGGTTCAAATTTTGAATCACCTAAGATAAAAGACAAGAATTCAAGGGATGATCACCGTCCCCCAGTGCCTGTAAAAGGGAAGCTCTCATTCACAATTCAATAATCGCAATTTCTCTCTCAAGCTCTCATTGCGCTTATAATTCTCCTAAGCACTTTACTAACTTAGGCATCGGAGCTTCTTTCACCAAAACACCATCGGCTGCTCTGATCCTAGTGTTTTCTTTTGCAGTAGAAGATTCAACTGCCCAACCCTTCCTCAAGCATACAAAGTCTCAGACCTAGCATTCGTTCGACCCTTACTCAGACAACGTGTTGAAACATGCCACATCATCACTCGAAAACTATCATTAATAATTATTAGTTTCTTCGGTGCAAATGGGTAATTATATAATGAAGACTTGTCTCTTTCTTGTCCCTTCAAATGTGATGTGACTTTGAAATTTATTTGGATTTCAAATAGATAATTATTGAATTTTAATCCATCAAAAGAGGGACAAAAGTCTTCATTCTAGCAAGAATTGCTTGGTGCAAATAAGGGTTACTTGGCACCCTAGCTAGACGTTTTACGATTCTACTAATTGTCATGTCTAAATCAAATTAATTATTAATGCAATAAGCGATTATCAGATAATTTAAATAACAAAAAAAAAGAAAGATTGTAATTTGTAAAAGCGAGCACAAGAATTCAGCTATCAACCGCCAATCTCTATTAATTATAGACCGGACCCGCTTATCTCTCTCTCTCCCTCCCCTTGTGGGTGTGGGTTTGTTTTGATAGAAGCCTTGTTTTACGGTAAACAAACTTTTGAATATGTCCACCATCTGAAAATCCCATTCAATCCAACAAAAAGAAACTTGCTTGATGACTCATCTCTCATCCACCCTTCTCCTCCTCCTCCAACATTGAGATCCAATCTTCTCTTTAATTTGTAAACGAATCCCAATGAACGAAATGGATGATGACAAAGAAAAATTCTTAATCCAGGCTTTGGATATATAGTTAGTTAAACCTTCATCCTTTTTTTTTTTTTTTTTTTTTGTTCTTGGTGAGACGTAGAAATGGTTGCACCAGATCCAAGTGCAGGAGGCACCTTCATATGGGTAATCTCTACCGTTTTATTTCTATCTCTGGCAGCCGGAGGTGGCTGCCTTGTTCTGTACATAATCCAACCTGACTCACATTATGCATCTTGGCTTCCCTTTGTTGGGGTGGCATTGGTTTGCCTTCCTTGGTTGTTTTGGATGCTCACATGCCTCTACCGAGTCATTTCCCGGACATGCGGGGTTCGGGTTGCCGCCGGTGGTGGCGGAGGAGGACGTGGCGGCGGCGGTAGTGGTGCATTCGATCAAGGAGGTTCCGCTCGTGCAAATGTGGTGAATAATAATAATAATGCAACAGCAGCAGTAGCTCACGTGGAGGCTCCTCCACGCATAGTAGAGACTCTACCGGTGAGGTCTCCTGAAAGTGAGGCAAGAAGGCGCGCTCAATTTGAAGCCATCCTGGAGTTGGACGAGGAAGATGAAGAAGAAGTGAAGGATAAAAAGAAGAGTAGATCATCCTCAAACCATTCAAGCACCGATTTGTCAATGGCTTCACATGAGAGTGAAATGCCATTGGCCTTATCCATGGCATCTTGATGATCATCACATTCATCGTATCCAAATATGAGTAAGCCACACACGCACACATATATATATATATATATGCCTATCTTCTGCTCCAAATGGATTATGATTCTTCTCATCAATGGATAACATTTTTCACCCTACGTACACCCACACATGATACATTCTTCATCATCATACATACATACATACATACATTATATGTACACATTGTATTGTCTGCTTGTACATACTGGACTTCATAAATTTATCATCATAGATATAATCTTCATTCAAAGCTTTTCATCTTCGTCCTTGAAAAACAGTTTTATAGGGGAAAAACCAATTGATTCTTTTTTTCTTTTTCATTTTTCCATCCCTTGACTCATGTGTAAGTCATAATGCACGAACGACAACATTTTTGCTCATTAGAGAAAAATTCTAGCTTTACATTTAACATATCTATTTTTTTCTTTTCTATAGAAAAAATGTAAAATCAATCCATGTGGTTTGCCTGATTTGTGATTAGCTCCATATGGTATCAAAATAAACTCAAAGGTCCCTCAGCTTTGCAAAAAAAAAAAAAATAGTCCCTACATCTAAATTCCGTCTACTGACTTAACAAATTTTGATAGTGTAAAACGTTAAAGCCAATAAAATTATGGCACGTATTCTATTTAAGTAACTATTGCTTGCATTAACAAAAACTGTTAAATTAGTGGGCGAAATTTGACTATATGGAGTAAATTATTATTATTATTTTGAAATATCTCAAGCACCTTTAAGTTCATTTTGATACCATAGAGATCTAAATGTAAATTAAGTAAACCACATGGACTAATTTTATATATATTTTTTTATTCTTTATTTTAGATGTTGAGATTTATTATGAACCGGTGCAAAAGCACTTGTTTATTGTCATACTTTTGCATGCTTTACAACTTTTGTTTTTTATGGTAGATGTTCAAAAAACAATTTAGCAATTCATTATCAAATACTCCATTAGGCAATGGATAGAATTTAGTAGTGGTTCCCCGAGTAATCTTAAATGTTATATATATTGTTCTTTAAAATTGATGCGACTTTTAAAATTACAGAGTCAACTTAACCATACTTGAAAAGAGTACAGGTAAATTTAATCTAAATCTTTATGAGTATTAAGTTGATAAGAAATTATTCATTGCTGGGCTTTGCGTATTTGGATTATGTGATTTATCTTCTAGCTAGGCAAACTTCAACTTCTTAGGATGCATGTTTGTTGGAGGGAGATCTCCCATTTAATTTGCATGTGTCTCTATGCCCCAAAGATGTAAACAAGTCGAGCCTGAACGAGCTTTCCTTGTTCGGGCTTGGCTCGTTTAAATTTTACTCGAGTTCGAGCTCGAACTCATAATAAATCGAGCCGAGCTAAGCTAGCTCACGAGATGACTCTTATATTTATTTATTTTTTTATATAAATTTAAACTTCAGGTACTCGTAAACGGCTTAAGAAGCTAGCTTGCATATGACCATTTGCTTAACCTAACTAGCCGAGTATGAAGCTTGGGTCAATACATCAAGAAACTTGGTTTCAAAGTGAGAGGATATGCATCATTTTATAGATAAGCAAACTTGGGGATTGATGTTTTCTTAGCAATGTGGGACAAATTAACAAGTTGTTTTCAGACTGCAATAGGACAATGCCTCCTACAAAAAATATATATATATTTTCAACGTCTCTCTCTTAATCTCCCTCACCAGTCACAAAGCATCTTCCACCCCAACTCTCATTTCCCACTCTCTCACTCTCGCTCACCAAACAGGCAGTGATCCAAAATGTTTGGATTTGTTTGATTCTTCAATAGTTTTTGCCTTTCTCAATCTCCCTCAATAGTTTCTGCTTGAGGAAGATTGAATCTAGGTCTTTTTAATGATTGCTCTCTCTCTCTCTCTCTCTCTAATCACAGCTAAGTGAAGAAAGCTTGTCTTTGTTTGGGTGAAGAAGACGAGCAACAGATAATCATAGATGGAAAGACGGGGGAGGGAGAGAGAGAAAGAGAGAAAATAATGTTAAAAAAATCATATACATATATTTGTTATATATGTGTATATATATAATTTTTTTTTATTGGATGTGTGTATATATAAATTAATTAACTAAAATAAGTTATATAGTATATTTGTTGTTATTGAATAATATTGACTATATATTGTTAGTTACTTAATAAAAAAATATATGAATCGAGCCTAATGAGCGAGTCGAGCCTTATACGAGCTCGCCTAGGAGCCTAACCGAGTCGAATTGAGCTTGCTTCGTTTAATATTCAAGCCAGAATTTATGTTCACGAAGCGTCTCATTTAATAATCAAGTTGAGCTTATATGAGCCAATTCCGAGTTTGCTCGTGATCGGCTTCGCTCGCGAACACCCCTATTTGTGCACATGCATGCACGTGCTTTCACATAATTTTGAAGCTATACAAACTCAAAATGAGATTCCACCTGTTCTTCTCAACAATTACTAATAATTGCTTTATGTTGTTGCTTGCCTACATTGGCGTGTATATATATAGATGTTGTGCAAAAACCATTTACGGTAAAATAACTCAAAACAATTGCACACAAGAATATCAAAATTTACTTGACTCCCTCAATAAGAGGTACGTCAAACGAAAGTAATCACAAAGAAATTTACTAATGAAAGATAGAATACAAGAAACAATAAAGAGAAAGCACTCAAAAGTCAAAGCCTATATACCTAAATCTCACTCTAACTTAAAAAAGAATATTTTCTAAATGAGAAAACAAAAGTAAAAACTTCTTCTTTGTTGACAGGAGACTATGTTTGTCTTTTTCTTTCCTATTGTATGCTCCTTTACTCTCTTTTTTTCTCTTTGACGTGGCTTCTCTTAGGATTCATTTGGGTTTGCTATTTCAAAACATACAATTTAAAAAATAGAGATTTTAAAATGTTCAATTTGAAAACGCGATTTTTAAAAATGCATATAAGCGTTTGGGAAAATCTTAGTTTCATTTTTAAAATCACGTGTTTTTAAAAATACACCACATTGACTGCAATTTAAATAATAAAAAAGATTTCATAATGCTATGAATATCAAATGCAAAATAATTAAATAAGAATAATAAAATAGAGAATAGACAAAGGCTTTGTTTGGTAATGGAGTTGGAGTTGGCTTTGTTACTATTCATCACCATTTTCTAAAAAAAAAAATCAACATCAAAACATTCAAACTTTCATTTTTTATATTACATCATTCACTTTTTATTACTATTCAAATAAAAAAAATCACTACTAAACAAAAAAATTTCACTTTTCCGTAACACATTTTCATTTTTTCATATCAAATATTCTTACTTTTTTTCACATTAACTACTGTGTCTAAGCCAAGCCCCTTTACCAAACATCCCCTAATTCATACAAGGATTTCACCAGTTTGCACACTTTATGTTCTTGACTGGGGTTTACTAGTCCCTCAGGCAGCTCCATATAAATTTCTTCACTACTTAGAAAAGCAATATGACATCCATTTGATGTGCAACAAATTTATAAATGGAAAAATTACATTTTACCCCCTCAAAGTTGACAATGTTTTTCAATTCAAATACCAAAGTTTTAATTTTTGTAATCCACCCCCCCAAGTTCCAAATTTATTCAATTTGACCAATCGTATCCAAAACTTCCCATATTGCCCATAATTTTTTAATTTTTTAATTTTTTAAAAAAATTCGGGGTGGCTTTGGCTATCTCGCCATTTTTGCACCCCTAAATTTGTTTTTTTATTTATATATAAAAAAAAAAGGGGCAATATGAGAATTTTGAGATAATATTGATTGAATTGAAAAAAATGAAACTTTGTGGGGGTGGATTGCAAAAATTGAAACTTTAGTGTTCGAATTGAAAAACGTTGTCAACTTTGGAAGGGTAAACTGTAATTTTCCCTTTATAAATATAAGCAATGGTAAATAACATTCCAATAGATGCAATTTTAGTAACCAAAAAATAAGCATCTAATAATCAACATTTTGCATTTACTTGTAGCTTTTTGCTACCAAGTCCACCATGTAGTTATCTAATGTATCATTCGGTTAAAACTTTTTCTTAAACACCTATATATAATCAATTGATTTGGTCTTAGAATGTAACTCAACGAGTTCCATTGCATGGTTAAACATAATTTATTTCAATTCATTATTTATAGCTTCTAACCAAAATAAAATGCATCAAATAGATTTAATTGTTTTATCATAATATGTTGGATCATCATCAATAATATAAGCAATAAATCCATATCGAGTTTTCTTTTCATTCTAGCTTGCTTGCTTATTCTCAATTATTTCACATCATCAACAATTTTGTTAGAACCAACAGAAAAATCATGAAATAATTTTTCCTTATTTTTCAAATGAACATATGCTCAAAGATAATTAAATTTTTATATTCAATAATATTATTGTAATTTAAAACACTACTCTTGATAATAAAGAATCTATAGCATAAACTATTACATGCAAAACCCATAAAATCACAATCATATGTTCATAAGTTTTTAAAACCAAGTTTCATCTTTTTAGACTCAGGTAATATAACATTTGACAAATCTCCCTACACTTCGAGGTATTCCATAGAATACTTATAAATGTGACAAACAAAATAATGACTTCCCCCACACTTTGGTATATAGCTTAAAAATTGACAATCATACAATTCATAATTTATTCCAATATTCTAATTTCTTTTCATTCCATTGATGTAGCCAAGATTTATATGTATAAATCTATCATGCTAAATATTAATGGAATAAACCAAATTGTCACAAGAAAATAAATTTTAATTAATAACACACAAGTGCTAAGAAATGACTTTCCATGAGCTCATTTTTCTCTAAATATGATATATCATTTTCTCTTCTTTCTTTTGTCTCAGTAGGCAATTTTCCTTCAAGATAGTAAAGAAATCTTTTTCAACTAGAGCTCTAGTAAATATGAAAAGTATTAGGCTCAACCAAATAATAATCAACTATTATTGACTAATTATCATAAATATGCCGTTGGTATAAATTTTACGATACAATAAATTTCTCAAATACCAAATGTGCCTCAATAATAACATCAATAATCATATTTTATTATGAATCATCATCTTAGAAAAATTTGAAAGCTAAATAATATAGATGAAAAATTACCAAATACTTTAAAGTATTTATGTTAATCTAACATGTCATAATTAACATAAATGCTAGATATTATTTCTTCTTTGAAATACATGAATTAATAGAAGGCCACCACTTATCAGATATAATATTCATATAATTATAAAATTCAATTCAATAAAGGAGCAACTTCATCACTTTTTTTTTTTTGACATGTCCACGCAAGGGTAGGGGGTGGGGGGATTCAAACTTGTGACCTCCGCTTCATAAGGCGTGGTTCACAGCCGATTAAACTACTTCTTGGGGAGCACCTTCATCACTTGATTTTTCTTTTAATAAATGAAATTATATATTATGTCTTAAAAAAAAAAAAAAAAGAACCTATGAATTAGAGTTTAAAACTCACAGCGAAGCCAACTTTACTCGAAGATCCACCACACACCAACTAGGTGTCATGAGAACCAATCGACTCAATACGCGCACCACTTCTCTTCCTATAACTATGTGTGTACCTGCAAAAATCTTTAGCAAAGTTGTATTCTCTACACACAATTAGGAATGCCTATTTAATTTTCCCCATCACACCATGAGTAACTACTCATTGTTATTATTATTAATTTACATTAATGTTTTCCAGCCAAGCTTAGCACAACACAACATAAAATGCTAAGTTCTAAAAATCATAAAAGGCTTAACAATTTTTATTGCAAGATTCGTGACCCAATCAATAAAAAATTATTTGGCAAACAAATTAAATAACATAAATTTGATGTCAAATAATCAAAAACTCTTATAGTCAAAATATTTTCACTTTCAATGCCTACACATGACATTAAGCTCTTTTTCTAATAAAGAAATCAATTATCAGATTTTCCATAACAAAATCTTTCCATTTAAAAATTCATTCATCTTTCTCATATACAAATTGCATACCGCAAATTGTTATAGTATTTGACTTTTCAAAAGTTTAAATATTGTTGTTATAGTTTTAATAAAAGTATTTGTGCAACCATCATAATCAACCTTTAAGATTGTCGGGAATAATTATGATGGTGCACGAATTCTCATTGATATAAAATAATTATAATATGAAAATTAACAATAAAATAAATAAAATACAAGAGATGAAAAGTAGAGTATAAAAAGATCTCACAATATACTATAGAAAACAGATTTGTTATGTTTTTGCATTATATATGTTTGATGAAATTTCCATGAGAAAGAGGAAATGTTTTGGGTTGTATTTTGAGATATTTGAGTGATATTAGCTAAATTTTCATGAGCTAATATTTAGGTTCTAATGCCTCAAAACTCATTTATAAATTCAAAACTAAAACTTAAGAGTGAAATGTTAACCATTTAGGGATAACATTACCCTAAAAGGATTCAGTCATCCTAAATTTAGTGTTAATGCCTCAAAACTCATTCTGGATTCAAAACCAAAACATAGGGGTGAAAAGTTAACCTTTTAGAGATGATATCACCCTAAAGGGATTCAGTCATCCTAAATTCGGTGTTAATGCCTCAAAACGCTATATTGGTTTTATATACTTTTGCTGATACCAATTTCTAATAAGTAATTCATGGAGATCAATGAATTTGATATATAATTTGATCAATTTTTTATCAGTGATTCTTGGTTTTAAATTTGACAGGCTCCCCCCTTGTAACCTATTTCCTCTTCAATTAAAAATCCACATAAGTATGCTGCACCTACTAATTAATGATAGAAAAAGAAATGAGAGAAGAGGAAAATGGAGAAGAAGAAACAGATTTCGGTTACGAAGAGAGTTTTTTTTTTTTTTTTAAGAAACCACTCAGATTTTTTGGCAGACCTGAGGATGACTCGTGGCTGCCGAAAATCACTACTCCTTTATATATATGTGTGTGTGTGTGATAGAGATCATGTCTTCCTATATTTCATAATGATTTACTAAAGGCAATTAATGATCAAACAGTCATAACATCAAAAAAGGGTAAAACGTTTGTTAATAATCAAATGGTCAAACTACTAAAAAACTTGTTAAAGATTACCGGTCAAAATGGTAAAAATGAATTAAAACTAATTTTTATTTAATAATTCATAACCAAGTAATAAATACAAATGGTCATAAAAGTTATATATATATATATATATATATATTCAACTTAGGAGGCAAGTGCTTGGTTACCTGTATTTCTTGCACGTGCTTGGTTCCTATATTTAATAATAATGAATGTAATGTATGTGATACTTAACATTAAAAAGTAAATGGTATATGCAAAAAGTATTTACAACATAAAATTAATACATGAATCCTTATACAAATACATTCAAATTCTTAAGAATTTTTCTTTTTTTTTTCAAAAAAAAAACATTTAGCAAATATCTATACATTTCACTTTCCTATTAACACACTATTGTTACATCACACCTCACCTATTATTTTAATGCACTATAGTCTATAGTTATATTTGCATACTCTTTTCCCAAAGCTATCAGTTCCCTTTTTTCTCCCCACTGGCCAACAACCTCCCTTTTGTTTTTTTCTCTTCCCTTAGTTCTCCTCCATCTCCCGACACGCACAACAGTTTCTTCTTCTTCTAAGCAAACACAAGTTCTTGTTTGCTAAACAACATTAAATCTCTGCAAGCACATCTGAAGCATATAAAAGCAAAGTGCAGTAACTTCACTCTCTGGATCTCTAGATATATACACCTCTGTTTCAAAAAAAAAAAAAAAAATTTGTCAAAAACCCATTCAAACCCACTAAAAAAATCATCAAGCACATAAATAAATACTAAAAAAATAAAAATAAAATCAATTTTTTATTTATGAATCCTTAAAAAAATAAACACAACAATAAAAAATCAATTTTTATTTTTATTTTTATTTTTTTTATGAATCAATCCAATAATCGCACCAAATCTCTGCTAAGCAGATGTTCCAAAACTGAAGCACACAAAAGCAAACTAACAAAAAAAAAAAAAAAAAACCCACCAAAAATATTATGAAGAACCCATACAAAAAAAAAAAAAAATGATCAAAAACAAAAAAATATATCCATACCGTGGCAGTAATATTCTCTCTTAATTCTTTGATACACCTCTGTTTCAAACACAACCCACCAAAAACTTTGTCAAGAACCCATACAAAAACCACCAAAAAAATTACGCACAGAAATAAACATTAAAATTTTTTTTATGAATCCTTACCTCATTGATACACCTGTATCAAACAAAACCGAACAAAAAAATTGTCAAAAATCCATACAAAATCCACCAAAAAAATCATCAAGCATAGAAATAAACAATACAAAAATAGAAAATCAATTTTTTTTAATAAATCATTACACAGACTGCCACTTCTCCTCTTTGTCTTTCTTTCACCGTGTGAAATAGAAGCCATGAAAAAATCATAAGGTTTCATTTATGACCCATATAATCACCTTAATATCAAACACCCAAAGCTTAAAGGTAAGAGAAATTTACCTTTGAAGAACTCAGTCAATCCATTCAACCAAACTCACGGACTCCTCTTCCTCTTCCTCTGTTTTCTCTCTTCTAGCTCTCTCTCTCGCATCATCTTTCTCCTTCACGTTCTATTTCAAGTGAAGCTAAGGAAAGAGAAAAAAGAAGATAAGAGAGGAGGCTGTCGGTAGTGGAGAAGAAAAGAGAGAAAGAAAAAGAAAGGAAAGAAAGTGGGTGGGTTAGGTAGCGCAAATCCAGCTGATTGGAGATGGTGATCCATACCGATGCATGCTCTGCCTTGCCCCCTCTCTCGATCTCCAAAAAAAAAAAAAATCGATGATGGGAGCAGGTAGATTTGTTTTCTCTTCAAGCTCTGTGCTCTTCATTTGTTGAAGGAGAAGAAAACTACTGTGAAAATGAAACAAAAAGACAGAAAAACACGAAAGCAATCTTTCAACTCTTTCTTTACAATCTTACATTCAATAAGGGTTAAGATGGTCTTTCAATATCGAAGAATTTCGGATGCAAAGAATGTGGGTGGTTAGGTAGGTATGCGTGTAGAAATAGTAATTGTGTATACTGAAAGACAAAAATAACCTTTGTCTTATATAACTATTATGAACAAAGATGAAATGCAAAATAGTAATTACGACAACCAAAAGATGAAAATAACCTTGTTTGATTTAAGCATGACGAACAAACAAAATAGGTAAAATTGTAAAGATAATTGTGTATATTAAAAGACAAAATTAACCTTGTCCTATATAACTACGATGAACAAAAAGGAAGGGCCATATAATAATTAAAACAACCGAAAGACGGAAATAACCTTGCTTGAGTTAACCATGAAGAACAAAGAAAATGGACTAAAGTGTATTTTCCTTATCAAACAGAGAGGGGAAGAGCATACGTGGGAAATAACCAAATGTGTGAAATTTTTTGCTCCATTTTGTTTTGAGAGAGGAAATGAGTAGAAGCAAAGACGGTGAAAAGAGAAATAAGTACAAGATCCACGATTTGAGGATGCATTAGGTAGTTCGGTATGGCTATTGTTAGAGAGAGAAAAAAAAAACATAGAAAATTGGGAAATTTTTTTTGAAAGAGAGAAAACAATTTTTTGGAAGAGAAGAAATCTGTCGACGAAAAAGAATGTCCAGAAATACCTCCACATCTTTACCATTAAATAAGGGTTAAACCCATCTTTCAATATCAAACAAAATATAATAATGAAAAGACAATTTGGAAAGACATAAATAACCTTACTAATTAAAATGGGTAAGCATAATAACAAAGAGCAAAATCGTAAGTTGGCACTATCAAAGAAAATTTACTAGTTCCCCCCTTGGGAACATCAACCTTACATCTTGCCACCCACTCCCCCATCCATCAGGATTGGCAAAGGGATAGGGAACCTTCTGGAGCTGGATAATAATAATATTGTTGGGCGTTGGCCTTATATGTCATCAACTCCTCCATTTCAAGGCCGAATTCAATACATCCCTACCTCTTGCACCAGGGTTCTATCTTTCGTGCTCAGGTATGGAACCTCACTGGATTGCCTTCAAGTATGAACGGTTGGATGATTATTGTGTCTCTTGTGGGCTTATTGGGCATAAGAAGAGTGTTTGCCCAGCTCCACAAAATCTAGATCCTCCAGAGAAGTATGATATTCCTCTTCGAACTACTACTTTTAGCAGTCCAAGGTTGGTAACTATGGTGCAACAAGAAGCTTCGGACTATGGTTTATCGTCTGCAGCTTCAGTGGGTAACTCCTCCTGCAGTATTGAGCCTTCACAAAATGATGCTTCTTGATCAGTGTCAAATTGTGTATATTTGACCCCTTTAACTTATATTTGTTAAGCCTTTAGCACTGTTAATATCTAATTATTTTTAGTGTTTTTAGTGTTTTGAGTTGTGCAGGTCCTTACAACAAAATATGTCCACAAAGGAGCAAAAATGCACTAAGGGAAGAAATGGATCCTTGCCAAGTGCGTTCGATCGTACTTGGTGCGTTCGAACGCACTGAAGGTCGAACGCACTGACGGTCGAATGCACTGACGATCGAACGCAGGGGGCACGGTCGAACGTAGTCCCAGTCATCCCGCAACTCATGCGGGTGCCCTAGGAGTCCATCGCTTCCAGCTGCGCCGTTACGATTTTCTGCAGTCGAACGTACAAAGTGCGATCGAACGCACAATTCATCATTACGTTCAAACGCACTGCCTGCGGTCGAATGCACTCAAGTAACCTGTTAGTCTATAAATAGGACCCTAGGTCCATTTGATCGTACACTGAGTTTTTTGGGCGATTTTTAGAGAGCATTTTGCTACTGTTGGCCATGCTCTGCCCCTTTTATTTGTAAGCTTTTACTTTGAAGTTAATTTTAATGCATTCTTTTAATCTTATTATGCTTTATTGTTCAATGGGTGGCTAAACTCTTCAACTAAGGTTGAAGATGAAGCCTCACCCTTAGTTTATATTTCTGGCTTTTACATTTAATGCTTTATTTTTCGTCATTTAATTTCCGTACTCGTCATTTA
Source organism: Carpinus fangiana (assembly GCA_006937295.1). Lineage (NCBI taxonomy): Eukaryota > Viridiplantae > Streptophyta > Magnoliopsida > Fagales > Betulaceae > Carpinus > Carpinus fangiana. The sequence goes on along the minus strand of VIBQ01000106.1, from coordinate 33,995 downwards.
ATTTCCGTGACAAAATAATTGAATGGTTGTGCGTTTTTGATACATTGATAGTCATCCTGTGATGTGTTTCAAACCGGGTGCACAACGAGTGATTGATTTTGATTTAATATTCACTGTGATCCAAGGATACAGTGGATGATTTTATCCATAATCAATATTCATTGTAGCTCCTTAATGGTAAACACATTATTCGGTTTGACTTGTGTCAATAACCACAATAGAGTGTGTTGAAGGGTTTAAAGTGTTAAAACGGAAAATTTGTGTTTAATGTATTAAGCTAATTTTTATTGGGTGAGGTTAGTCTTTAACCTTAGTTACTTTTATCCATACATTTGTTTACACTTTTTAGAATAAATTTAATTTCTGCACGTTTCATGTTGACAATATTTCTCACTTTGGGACTAGGTTAAAGTTTATTTAATTTAAGAGTCATATTGGTTTTTAATTACAAAACTCTGTTCTCTGTGGTTCGATCTCGGTACTTGTGCAACGCTATACAACCTAACAGTTCGTTCTATTGCGAGTACCCAAATTTGGTACGATCAAATTTTGGCGCCGTTGCCGAGGAACGGTTGTTTTTGTTTAAAATTAATATAACTTTTAGATTGAATTTATTTTTCTACTAGTTTTTATTTTATGCAATTTCAATTTCGTTCATAGTTTATTTTGCATTTTAGTTTATTTTAGTTATTTTCTAGCTTAGTTTTTAGCCCTTTTTAGCTTTCTGTTTCGGTTTCTGGAAAATTCAAGTGCCGACAGTGCGGTCGAACGTAGTTCTTGCGGTCGAACGCACTGCCGCCTATTCCAGGACGTTCACGCAGCTGGGAACGCTCATCATGCGTCTGCGTGCGAGCACAGGCCCCTGACAGATACGCAGTGCAGTTTTGCGTTCGAACGCACCTGAGTTGCGAACGAACGCACTTGCAGAAACTGCCACATTCTTGCTGCTATGCGAACGAATGTGCTGTCCTGCGCTCGAGCGCACCTCTGCTTCCTGCATCAACATACCAGAGGCAGTATGTTCTGTTTTTAAATTTCTTTTGTTTCAATTAATTATTAGGCTTATTTTAGTTGTTTAAACTGCATATTTTGAGTAACTTGAGTGCTGTGATTAGTTGTGATTAGTTTATTTTTTTTAGTTCTTTGCATGTGTTTTTGTTTTAGTTAATTAGTTTTAATTGCTAGGTGGTTAGAATATCTTGCTTTTATTATTGTTTTTGTAAATCTTAGCTAATTTCGTTCTCTGTTTTTTTTAATACTGGTTCTATTTTTTTTTCAGCATCTGTTTATATTTGTTTCAATTGGTTTTGTTCTTGTTCACATGTTTGTGTTAGGTTAGTGTTCAATATTTCTTTTAGTTCTTTACAAGAGCTGCATATCTTTCTGTTTTTTAATTTTGATTTCCTGTTTAGTTGTGCATATTTTTCTGTTTTTGCTGTTTTATACTCCCTGTTTTTGTTGATTTTTCTTTTTTTTCTTTTAGCTTATCTAGCTTATTGTTTTTTGCTTAAGTGTTTAGTTAAAGTTTTGTTGGTTTATGCTTGGTCGGCGATCCGCAAACTTAGAGTTAACATCATTAGATCCCGACTTAGAAAGAACTATTAGGAGAGCACGTCGAGCTCAAGTGGAGATGGGGGATAATCAAAGAAATCCGAGAATGGAGGAGCACGAGGAACACAAGATGCAAGAGAAGGAAACGGGGAGCAGAGAAGAGCTCATGACGTGGATTTCACGACTTCACTCCGGGAATTGTTCGCACCTACTGCGGTCAGTTCCCATTCGTGCATTGTGTTACCACCGACTAATGCAACCCACTACGATCTTAAGCCACATATAATTCAAATGTTACCCTCCTTTTACGGCTTAAATCACGAAAACCCTTACTCTCATGTAAAAAAAATCAAAAACATCTGTGCTACCACCAAATTCCAGAATTTTTCCGAGGAATCTATCCACCTCAGACTCTTTCCTTTCTCACTTCATGATAGAGCCACGGAGTGGTTGGACTCCAACGCACCTGGCTCCATCACATCCTGGGAAGAACTGTTGAAGCAGTTTTACAACAAGTTTTTCCCAATGTCCTGAGTAAATGAGGCAAGAAAGGGAATCAGTTCGTTTACTCAGGATGAGGATGAGAAGTTCTCCGAATATTGGGCACGGTTCAAAGACCTGCTGATGAAATGTCCCCCTCATGGATATGAAAAATGGCGTCTGGTGCAATTCTTCTACCAAGGGCTGTCTCAGCCCAACCGTAGTATGATTGAGCTGATGAATGGGGGAGCATTTCTCAACTTGACGGGAGATTTAGCCTACAAGGCTCTGGAGAAAATTGTCGACAACTCCCAACACTAGGATTTCACGAGTTGTTGAGATAAATCAGCCCGAACCCCTAAAAAAGGGGGCATCCTGGAATCAAAAGGAGAAACAGAGTTGGCACAAAGGATGAATGCCATCGTTCAAAGATTGGATGCCCTGAGTGTAGGGAAGTCCGTAAATGCGGCAAACACTTTTCCTGTTGAGAGTTGTTCTATTTGTGCTAGTCCCATGCACCAAGCACAGATTTGTCCATCGATGACAGTTTATACTGAGATGGAACAAGTGAATGCCTTCAACAATTTTCAAAAGCCGTCCAGTGGGCCATATTCTGAGACATACAATCCGGGGTGGAGGAACCACCCTAATTTCTCTTGGAAATAGAATCAACCCACCACAAATCCAGGAGGAGCTCCTCATGCTCAAAATCACTATCCTCCAGGATTTTCTGCTCCTTATCAGAATCATGGACGCTCGGTTCCGCCAACGTCATCATCATCTTATCAAGCCCCCACCCAAGCCCCAGCCTCATCAACCCAGTCATTGGAAGAGACCATGAGGGAATTTATGAAAATGACTGGTCAATCAATCAGTGACGTGAGGCAGTCTACCATGGTGAACACCCAGGCGATCGCGAAGTTATAGATGTAGATGGGACAATTAGCGAATCACCTGGGTGAGAGGGACAAGGGAAAGCTCCCTAACCAAGCAGTGAACAACCCTAAAGCATGCAACAGTGGAAATTCTTCAAATCAGGAGCATGTGCAGGCGATTGTCACTCTGAGGTCAGGGAAGAGAGTGGACAATAAGGTGGTGAACCCAGCAGAAGATCATGCTGAGGAAGAAGAGCAGAAAGAGAAAGAAGAGCAGAAAGAAGAAGAGGGTGACAATCAAAAGGAAGCAGATGCTGAGCCATCTACTGTCACCCCAGTTATAAAGGAACCTCCGAGGGCACTTGTGCCAAAAGCACCATACCCTGAAAGATTACAAGCGCCCAGGAATGGAAGGAAATTAGAGGACATTCTGGAGGTGTTCAAACAAGTCCAAATAAATATTCCATTTTTGGACGCCATCTAGCAAATCCCTTCCTATGCCAAGTTCTTAAAGGACTTAGTCACGGTGAAGAGGAAGACGAATGTCCCTAAAAAGGCATTCATGACCGAGCAGGTCAGTGCTATCCTACAGTGCAAGTTACCCCTCAAGTATAAGGACACTGGATGTCCTACAATCACTTGCATGATAGGAATTAGCCAGATTGAGAGGGCACTACTAGATTTGGGAGCAAGTGTGAATTTGTTGCCCTACTCAGTCTATTTGCAGTTAGGGCTAGGAGAGTTAAAGCCCACAACCATGACACTGCAACTTGCTGACCGGTCCGTGAAGGTTCCATGGGGAATAGTCGAGGACGTTCTGATTAAGGTGGACAAATTTTATTTCCCCGTGGATTTTATTGTGTTGGACACGGAGCCAGTTCAGATGGTAGGGACTGAGATTTCTGTGATTCTAGGGCAACCATTTTTAGCTACGGCTAACGCCCTAATAAATTGTAGGTCGGGGGTGATGAAGATTTCCTTTGGAAATATGACGGTGGAGTTGAATATTTTTCACATTAGAAAACAACCACTTGATTATGACCAAATGAATCAAGTATGCTTGATTGAGGAGATAATGGAAGAAGTAGTTGAAGAATCAAGCATAGAGGACCCCCTGGAAGCATGCCTCACTCAGTTTGGTGAAGATTTGGATTTAGATAAACTGATGGAGCAGGCAGAGGCACTTTTGGAGACAACTCCTTTGGAGAGCAAAGAAAAGAAGGAGACAGTAGTACCTGATTCCCCAAAGAAGGAACTTAAGCCTTTACCTGACAGTCTTAAGTATAAGTTCCTAGGACCAGCTGAGTCTTTGCCAGTAATTATAGCTTCCGACTTGATAGATGCTCAAGAAGAGAAATTGTTAGGAGTTTTGAGAAAGCATAAGGAAGCTATAGGATGGATTATTGAGGACATCAATGGAATCAGTCCCTCGTTGGTTATGCATAAGATACATCTGGAAGAAGATTCCAAACCATCGAGGGAACCATAGAGAAGGCTCAACCCAGCAATGCAGGAGGTTGTGAGAGCAGAAGTGATCAAACTATTGGATGCCGAGATCATATATCTCATTTCTGATAGCAAGTGGGTGAGCCCTATACATGTTGTGCCCAAGAAGGTTGGGTTAACGGTAGTGAAGAACAAGGACAACGAGTTGGTGCCAACTCGTATTCAGTCGGGTTGGAGAGTTTGTATAGACTACCGGAAATTGAACGTTGCCACCAGGAAAGATCACTTTCCTCTTCCATTCATTGACCAGATGGTGGAGCGTTTAGCTGGGCACGAGTATTACTGTTTCTTGGATGGTTATTCAGGATATAACTAGATCCTAGTGGACCCCGAAGACCAGGGGAAGACCACCTTTACTTGTCCGTTTGGGACATTCGCCTACCGTTGTATGCCGTTTGGGCTGTGTAATGCACCTGCTACTTTTCAGCAGTGCATGATCAGCATTTTTTCCGACATGGTAGAGCGATTTATGGAGATCTTCATGGATGACTTCTCCGTCTTTGGTTTATCTTTTTAGGAGTGTCTTGACCGTCTCACGTTGGTGTTAGTGAGATGTAAAGAGAAAAACCTTGTGCTTAACTGGGAAAAGTGCCATTTTATGGTTAAGCAGGGGATTGTACTGGGGCATGTCATATCTCAGAGGGGCATTGAGGTTGATAAGGCAAAGGTAGATTTGATCTCTAACCTTCCACCCCCACTTACTATGAAGGAAATCTGTTCCTTCTTGGACCATGCAGGGTTCTACAGGCGATTCATCAAGGATTTCAACAAGATCGCCAGGCCCTTGTGTAAGTTGTTGGCCAAAGAGACCCCGTTTGAATTTGATGAAGAATGTTTGAAAGCATTCGGGGCTCTTAAGGAGATTCTGACGTCCACACCAGTTATTAGACCACCCAGTTGGGGTGAACCTTTTGAGATCATGTGTGACGCATCAGACTATGCAGTTGGAGCTGTTTTGGGGTAGCGTATTGAGAAACTTCCCCATGTGATTTACTATGCGAGCAAGACTCTGAACGACGCATAACTCAATTACTCCACCACAGAAAAGGAGTTGTTGGCCGTCGTTTTTGCGCTGGACAAGTTTAGGTCCTATCTGTTAGGATCTAAAATCATTATCTTTTCTGATCACGCGGCGTTGAAGTATCTTTTCTCCAAGAAAGATGCTAAATCCCGTTTGATCAGATGGATTTTGCTGCTGCAAGAGTTCGACATAGAAATCCGGGATAAGAAAGGGACAGAAAATGTGGTGGCTGATCATTTGTCTAGGTTGACTTTGGATTTCACCGAGGACGCCACCCCCATTTCTGAGACCTTTCCTGATGAGCAATTGATGCACATTGCTCACAATCCCGCACCTTGGTTCGCTGACATAGTGAACTATCTTGTTACCGACCAAATGCCTTTGCATTGGGGGAAACAAGATAAAATCAAATTTTTATCCAAGGTGAAAACTTTTCTTTGGGACGATCCTTATCTGTTCAAGTATTGTCCCGATCAGATCATTAGGAGATGTATACCTGAAGTTGACCAAACTAATGTCATCTCCTTTTGTCATGATCATGCTTGTGGTGGCCATTTCAGTGCAAATAAGACCGCTGCAAAGATTTTGCAGTGTGGATTTTATTGGCCCACCATGTTTTCAGACGCTCGTGCTTATTGCACATCTTGTGAGCGCTGTCAGAAACTCGGGAGTATTTCAAAGAGGAACATGATGCCCCTCAATCCCATATTGATAGTTGAGATTTTTGATGTATGGGGCATCGATTTCATGGGACCTTTCCCAAACTCCTTCGGGTTTCTGTATATTTTGGTTGCTGTGGACTATGTGTCCAAGTGGGTGGAGGCAGTTGCGTGCAAGACTAATGACCACAGAGTTGTGGTCAAATTTTTGAAGGACACAATTTTCGCTCGGTTTGGTACACCTAGAGCGATTATCAGTGATGGAGGCACGCATTTCTGCAATCGGATTTTTGAGCAGCTGATGAAGAAGTATTTCATCACTCATAAGGTTGCCACCCCTTATCACCCACAGACGAGTGGGCAGGTTGAAGTGTCCAATCGGGAGATCAAACATATTTTGGAGAAGACTGTGAACCCCAGCAGGAAAGATTGGTCTTCACGATTGAATGACGCTTTATGGGCATACAGGACGGCATATAAGACACCGATTGGGATGTCACCATATCGGTTGGTGTACGGGAAAGCTTGTCATCTTCCCGTCGAGTTGGAGCATCGAGCTTACTGGGCCATCAAGCAGCTAAACTTCAATTTTTTGAAGGCTGGCTCTCAAAGGAAGCTCCAACTCACCGAATTAGAGGAGCTAAGGAATGATGCTTATGACAGTTCGAGGAAGTACAAAGAACACATGAAGAAGGTTCATGACCAGAGCATCCTGAGGAGATCTTTTGAGCCAGGTCAGAAAGTCCTTCTTTACAATTCTCGATTGCATTTATTTCCTGGCAAGTTGAAATCTCGGTGGACGGGCCCATTCATCATTAGGACAGTGTTTTCTCATGGGGCCATCGAGATAGAGGATCCCACGAATGGTAACACCTTTAAGGTGAACGGACAAAGAGTAAAACCATTCTTGGAATTGAGGAGTCCAGAAGTTGAGGACACTCTTTTGGAGGATCCGATTTATTCGGACTGATTGAGATGACGAGTCTGGCTGAAGACGTTAAACTTAGCGCTTGTGGGAGGCACCCCTCATTATTTTTACATGTTGATTTTGTTTGTTTGTTTTTGTTTTTCAGGTTGAGTGTTTGCCATCCAAGTTTGGGGGAGTTTTCTCTTACGACTTACCTCACTTGCGACATCCCTCTGGTATTGTATTTCTGGGCACATTGGGGACATTGTGCCATTTTAGTGTGGGGGTAGGGTAGACACTGTCTTTTTGCATATTTGTTGTTTTTTGTATAAATTTTTAAATTTTTCTTTGGACATATTTGTTATTGATTGGACATGACTTACATCATATCTGTGGATTACATATCATTGGTGTGTTTTAACTTGATTAAACACTTCATATCTTTAGAAATCCCAGTTTTCAATTCATATGTTGAATTAGAGAGACTTCACATGTTTACTCCATTTCTTTCACATGCACACTAGCATAGGTTCTGTGAGGTATGAAATTTGATTTGAGAAGTGTTTTTTCTTGAGATTTGTGGGTTGTTGTGATGTATGATGATAAACCTTGGCATAAAAAAAAAAAAAAAAAAAAAATTCATCACAAGTTGAGCTTTTCATTGAGTAACCGGAACTCTTGCCTCATTAAGCAAAGAGTGTTCGCGTAAAAAGATGAGAATTCTTAAACAAGTGATTGTATGGCTAGTTAGACTTCGTAGCTCTTTTTGACTTGAGTAATTAAGCCCTTAGGGATGTCTTTACATCTAGTGCCCTAAAACCTTCTGGTTTGGGAGTCACTGGCCCAACACTCGTTACATAGGTCATTTAGAAGCTTAAGGGAGTCAAGCATTGCACAGCCTACACAAAAAAAAAAAAAAAAAAAAAAAAATTGCATTCTTTTCAATTCAAGCCTTGGTTCTTTTTATCACATTGCAGTCCTATGATTTTCTGAGAAGCACATCTTTTGAAAAATTGAAACCCCATGAGCATATGTTAGTTCACTTTGCACTTTTTTGGAGCATGTTTTGTCTCGATTTTTCAGCTGTGATTTGATTGATGTTTGGAGGCCTTGATGATGTGGTTTGTTTGTTCATAATTGTTAAAATTGCTAATGATGTATGAACCATATGCATGTGTAAAAGGCTTTGTCTGTCAATAACATTGTGCCATATAATTGTTTGTGGGTGTCATTCTTGAAAAACCCTCACGAGACTTCACTCGTCATCTAGGGAATTCCTAGAGGTTTAAAAGGCTTGTTGCATATACTCAATGCAATCGTTTCTCCCATGAAAGTGGACCTATGTTTGTTTTGTTTTTCAATTTTTGTTTTGCTAAGGGACTAGCAAAATGTAAGTTTGGGGGTATTTGATCAGTGTCAAATTGTGTATATTTGACCCCTTTAACTTATATTTGCTAAGCCTTTAGCACTGTTAATATCTAATTATTTTTAGTATTTTTAGTGTTTTGAGTTGTGCAGGTCCTTACAACAAAATATGGCCACAAAGGAGCAAAAATGCACTAAGGGAAGAAATGGATCCTTGCCAAGTGCGTTCGATCGCACTTGGTGCGTTCGAACGCACTGAAGGTCGAACGCACTGACGATCGAACGTAGGGGGCACGGTCGAACGTAGTCCCAGTCATCCCTTAACTCACGCGGGTGCCCTAGGAGTCCATCGCTTCTAGCTGCGCCGTTACGATTTTCTGCGGTCGAACGCACAAAGTGCGATCGAACGCACAATTTATCATTACGTTCGAACGCACTCGAGTGACCTGTTAGTCTATAAATAGGACCCTAGGTCCATTTGATCGTACACTGAGTTTTTTGGGCAATTTTTAGAGAGCATTTTGCTACTGTTGGCCATGCTCTGCCCCTTTTATTTGTAAGCTTTTACTTTGAAGTTAATTTTAATGCATTCTTTTAATCTTATTATGCTTTATTGTTCAATGGGTGGCTAAACTCTTCAACTAAGGTTGAAGATGAAGCCTCACGCTTAGTTTATATTTCTGGCTTTTACATTTAATGCTTTATTTTCCGTCATTTAATTTCCGTACTCGTCATTTAATTTCCGTGACAAAATAATTGAATGGTTGTGCGTTTTTGATACATTGATAGTCATCCTGTGATGTGTTCCAAACTGGGTGCACAACGAGTGATTGATTTTGATTTAATATTCACTATGATCCAAGGATACAGTGGATGATTTTATCCATAATCAATATTCATTGTAACTCCTTAACGGTAAATACATTATTCGGTTTGACTTGTGTCAATAACCGCAATAGAGTGTGTTGAAGGGTTTAAAGTGTTAAAACGGAAAATTGGTGTTTAATGTATTAAGCTAATTTTTATTGGGTGAGGTTAGTCTTTAACCTTAGTTACTTTTATCCATACATTTGTTTACACTTTTTAGAATAAATTTAATCTCTGCACGTTTCATGTTGACAATATTTCTCACTTTGGGACTAGGTTAAAGTTTATTTAATTTAAGAGTCATATTGGTTTTTAATTACAAAACTCCGTCCTCTGTGGTTCGATCTCGGTACTTGCGCAATGCTATACAACCTAACGGTTCGTTCTATTGCGAGTACCCAAATTTGGTACGATCACTTCTTCATGCAAAAACCAAGCTCAATTAGTCCCACACGTGGCATCCAAGCAAGCTTCTTTGTCTCCTCATGTGGTCTCATATCAAACCTTAATGGTCCCACATGTGGCTTCCCATCAAGTGGCCTCTCCTATTTTAGCTATCAATCAGGTGCCGATACTACAAGTTGAAAAGCCAATCCTTTTACTTGGCTCTTCTTCATCCACATTGTAGCATAAATGGAAACACTCACCTTATATTCAAGCCATTTGCCAGCTAAAGGACAAAAGTAATGTTCTTCAACTTCCAAGGCAATCTGATGATTCACATACCCCATTGGTTTCTACTAGTCAAGTAAAAGCTAGTTCGTCTCATCCTATGGAGACTAGTACTAACCAAACTAGCCAAAATCTCTTTCAATATTTTCTCTCCACTTGGGCCCACAACACAAACAACCCAAGTCTTTTCTGGGCCCCTTTGTAGTGACCCAAATATTTAACTAAATATAAGTGGCTTAGTTAAAGGTTAATTTGGACTTTGGGTCATTAGGATCAGTTAGAAGGGCATTTTGAGAATTTGTCTTTTAGTGCGGACATACGCTAGGGTTAGCGGACGTACGCTATTGTCTTTTAGTGCAGACGTACGCTAGGATTGGCGGACGTACGCTGGGGTTGGCGGACGTACGCTGTTGTCTTTTAGCACGGACGTACGGTGGTCCCCCACCGGATGTACGGTCTGACAGATAGTACAATCGTACTCTGTGAACAGTACAGTGGACGTACGCCACTTTGGGCGGACGCACGTGGTACTATTCACAGAATCCATTGTGTAATACCTAATCGTACGAAACAGCCTTCGTACCGCTATGGAATAGTACTGGACGTACGCCATTAGGACTGGACGTCCGTAACTTTTTGGAATACCCTCTGATTAATACCTAGACATACGAGACAGCCTTCGGACCGTTGTGGAAAGGTACCGGACGTACGCCACTTTGGCCGGATGTCCGCTGCTTTCTGGCCCTATAAATACCCCCTTACCCTCTCGCCCATTTCACACCATTCTCGCCCCTAAACCCCCATTTTCGCCCCTAGGCTACCAATAGGCCTTTTCGTGAGTATTTGTGAGGTTTCGGTGCTGCCAGAGGAGGGAACTCTTGCAGTTTTGCTTCAAGGAGGTAACACTCAATTTCCTTAGCTTTTTAATACGTCGTTATGCTGTTTGATTATAGTTCTATGTTGCTAGTTGTAGTTGTTAATTTAGTTATGCTTTAATCTTCCTTAGGCTAGCGTTTTGATAGCTTAGCATTGTTGTCTTTGCATAGAGGCTTCGATTAGTGTTAGGAGGCCTTAAGTAACCTTTGTTGGCCTTAGGAGTCGGAGAATAGGCAAACAGTGGAGAGAAAATGAGGTTCTCCCCGAAAGACCTCGGAGCGGACGTACGGTCTCGTGACCGGACATACGGCCCGAAGTGTCATAGCGGACGTACGGACCCGAGCCCGGACGTATGGCTAGAGTGTGACAGGGAAACCCTATTTTCACCAGCCATCCCATAACTCATGTTTCCTTGTTATAGAGCTATGTTTTAGTAGAAATAGAACTGATGATAGGTCTTTTATCAGTATTCGAGGTTATGGAGCCTCAAAGAAATTACATGGAGGAGCTTTACGCCCCGAGTGATACAAACTCACATGAATGCTTTGTTGTTACTTTTCCTGCATTGCACGTATTTTATATAGATGTCAAACATGCATATTTTGCAACTCTCATGAAATACATTTTGGAACTACTAGGAACTCTCTTTTGTGAAAACGTGTGTCTGTTAATAAGATAATAATGAGACTTGTAAACTGTGCATGTAAAAGACTGATAAAACTAATTGCATCGTATGACATGGTATACCGGTACGTACGGTAGCAATGGCCATAAGCTTACTATACATGTTAGCTTTATGGTCAATGTGTGCGTGTGTGGGGGCTTCGGATTCAATGACTCGTGACCAATGATGCAGTCATTCCCAATGGATGGTCACTATAGGACGGACGTCGTGGGCCACCCGAGGTTGAACTCGGTCGTATTGCTAGTGTTACGTACGGTATGTTTCGTGCAATTGCTGGGATACTGGCATTGTACTACAGGTCCCTCGGGATAGCGTCAACCTTGTTGAGAAGGGGTAATATCTTGGGTAGACCATATTGTTGAACTATTACTATTACTCATGATTATAGCGTATATTATATTATATATATCACCTACATGATAATTGTTATCTCATAATGCTGCATGTATTTTATAAGTAAAAGAATCCACAAATTAATGACGGGTACATCATGTGGATTTCGACTCACTAAGTCGTCGGACTTACCCTTGTATTATTTTCTTTTTTTCTCCATATGTACGATTATGTTGTTCTAGATAGTGGATACCGTAAAGCATCTGGTTCTTGTGGAGGATTCGATCCAGGAGATGCTTAAGGACTTATTGCAAGCTTAAGCGGGTACTCATGGTAACTAGTACTTTTGAGTTATGTTATAGACATTAGGGCTTGATGCATGCTTGCTTGTATATTAAGGTTTAGCATAGATCCCTTGTATTGATGTTATAGTATGATTTTCACTGCCTGATGATCTTTGGTTAGACGCTCTGGTTATATTGATTAATGTTTATAGTACTTTGTTACTTTCGTTACTTAGTATCATCTGTTTTTGAAGAGTAGAGGTCATGGAGGTCTTGTTTGGAGTGGAATAAGGCTGGGAGACGAACCGTTGAATTAATTACTAGTTAATTAATTCAAGGGGCGTTACACCCTTCCTCCTTTTCATTTAAGCCCTCTTTTAACAAAATCCCAACCATTCTCATTACAGCCAACACAAAATCAGACAACCCAAACCCCTTTTAATCCATACCCCACACAAAATCATACAACCCACCTCACGTAAACTCTAAACCCATACAGCTCGCCCATCTCACTTCAAACCCTATAGTCTTGGACGTGCACACCCAGTAGCCTCTTCACCAAATTTGTCTCCTCCATTTTACCAAATATCCCCCTATTCGGCCAGCCCATCCCCCATTTCCTCCTTGGACAGCTCTTCTCCCACTAAAACTCCTTCATCATTAGCTTCAACATTCTCCTTTCCTTCTCATAAAAAAAAAACCTCCACACTCCCCCCCCCCCCCCNNNCCCCCCCCCCCCCCATGCCCAGTAGCCCAAACTAGAGGAAAAGGAAAAACAAAATGGTACAACAATGAGGATGATATTTCCCTTGCTTAGTTGAAGAAGTCCCGCTATGAACAAAATGTCTCCATGGATACCCTCACTAATATGGAGATTGCTGCACTGTTTCAAACAAAACTCCAAAATGCTCCACCTCCAAAAGGACCCATTCAAACTTTCATGGTTAGTTCTCTTCACGAGTTTCAAGGACAGATTGTGGTAAACTTGCCTCAGCCAGTGATGCCATTTGCCCCAGATGTGTATACAACTCTTGTTTTGGTTGCATCTCCTCTTGTTACATTTGCTAAGGACAATATTTCTACTGCATCTTTTGTGGCTGCTCCACCGATGAATTCACATCGTTTTTTCAGGACCACAAGAGGAAGACGTCATGTATTTAATGATGTCGTGAATCTTATTGAGGTGGTCTCTCTACCGACTCAAGGTCAAGTTCTTTCATCCCCTGTGGACCCAGAGATTTTGAAGGAGAGTCCGGTGAGGCCTCCTCCCCATGTATGAAGGTTTTAGCTTGGAATTGCAGAGGGTTATCCCGTGCCTCTGCAATTCATAGCTTAAGAGGTAAGATTCGAAATCATTTTCCTGATATCCACTTTTCGTCTAAAACAAAAATGTAACCTTCACATGCTACTGCGGTTCTGGGTTTTTTTTAATGTCGCATTCTCCTCCCTCTGGCACTAAAGGAGGGCTTTTGTTAACATGGCGTCATTGTAACAACCCAGGGAAAAGCGCTAACCACATCTGCGCCATCACCTCAAAAAGACTAGTCAATTTGAAGGTTCCTTAGAATTCATTATAAAGTCCAGTTTCACCTAATAACTAGGCAATATAGGACTTAGCACCCATGACTATCTTTGTAAACCACTCACTTTATGTGGGCTTCTTCTCATCTTCCCAATATGGGATTGGGGTGTTACAAACTCCCCCTCTTAAATTCATGACATCCTCGTCAGGGCCATGTCATGCAATGCTCTAGTATCACATGACCTGACATTACTATATGGCTCTGATATCATTTGTAACGACCTAAGAAAAATCGCTAGCCACATCTACGCTATCACCCTAAAAGGACTAGTCAATTTAAAGCTTCCCTATAATTCATTATAAAGCGCAGTTTCACCTAGTAACTAGGCAATGTAAGACTTAGCACCCATGACCATCTTTGTAAATCACCCACTCTATGTGGACTTCTTCCCATCTTCTCAATATGAGACCGGGGTGTTACAATCATGGTGTGAATTTATAATGTATTTCGACTTCTGTTAATATAATAAATGTTTGGTGCTACTTTGATCCACCTAATAATCCTTGGTTACTTTCTTGCATTTATGGTCCTCCTAAAAAAAAAAAGCCTGGGTTTTGGGATTCTCTGTTGGATACGGGTAAGGATTATTTGGGGCCTTAGTTGTGTATAGGTGATTTTAATATGATTTTTTTTCATAATCTGAAAAATATGGTGGTAGATTTTATGCTTGTTCTTCCAATGATGCTTTTCATAGCTTTCTGTATTCTTTTGGTATGGTTGATCTAGAGTTCTTTGGTAACCCTTTTACCTGGTCTAATAAGTGTCGAGACCACCACTTGATCAAGGAATGTCTAGATCGAGGAATAGCAAACTCTCAATGGGTCCATCTGTTTCCCCATTTTTCTGTGCAACATCTTCCTACATAGATCTCTAATCACAATCCTATCATTCTGGATATAGCTCCTCCCGATCTCTCTTTACCTCAGCCTTTTAGATTCAAAGAATTTTGGATTTATGATCCATCATATGGTTCAGTTATTTCAATAGCTTGGGTTAGCCGCTTCAATGGCTCTCCCTCTTTTATTTTATCCAAGAAACTCAAAGCTACCAAAGCAGCTCTTAAAATCTAGAATTCCATTCAATTTGGAAATATTCAAAAACGAATTGCCTCTTCTCTCCGTCAACTTGACATTATCCAATAGTCTCCACCTATTGCTTGTTCCTTTAATCAAGAAGTTTTGTTGCAAAAATCTTTGGATGACCTCTTCATTCATGAAGAATCTTTGTGGAGGAATAAATCTAGAGAGATATGGCTTACTTGTAAATATTTGAACACGAAGTTCTTCTATACTTCTACGATTATTAAAAGAATGATAAATGCAATTGATTTTCTGAAGCTCCCATCGAGGGTTTGGACCTCAGAGAGACAAGAAATTGGTAATTACTTTACATTCCATTTCAAAAATGTTTTCTCTACTTCTACCCCTATCTTAGATGAAGATCTTCTATCCCTTTATGACATCTGCATCTCTCCTAAGGAAAATGAATCTATTTGTGCCTTTCCCTCAAAACAAGAAATTTTTTCTACTTTATCTAGCATTGGCTCTACAAAAGCTCTGGGTCCGGATGCATTTACAACCCTTTATTTTATAAGAAATATAGGAATATTGTTAAAGATGTGGTTCTTTCAAGTATATGGGATTTTTTCCGAACAAATCATCTTGTAAAGGAGCAAAATCACTCGTTTATTGCTCATATTCCTAAACAGCTTGGGGCTTCATCAGTGCACCAATTCAGACCCATTAGCCCGTGCAATATCATCTACAAGATTATCTCCAAAATTCTGGCCAATAGGTTCAAAGGTTTGCTTCGTCATTTTATATCTCCTTATCAATCTGCTTTTGTTCCCTCCAAGAATATTCAAGATAATACTATTTGGGCTCATGAGCTTTTTAATTCTATTAACTCCAAGAAGGGTCGTGAAGATCTTGTGGCTATCAAAATTGATATGGAAAATGCTTTTGATAGAATGGAATGGAGGTTTATCCTAGCTATTTTATCCAAACTTGGGTTTCACCCAACTTGGATCAATTGGATTAAAATTTGCATCACTTCTCATTCTTTCTCTATCCTCATCAATGGCAATCCTTTTGGTCTTTTCAATCCTGCAAGAGGTCTTTGTCAAGGGGATCCCTTATCTCCTTTTCTCTGTATCCTGGGCACTATAGTTTTATCTCATCTTCCAATATGTCAAGAATCTCAAGATCTTCTGAAAGGCAACAAAATCACTCGAAATTGCTCTCCAATTTCTCATCTTCTATTTGCGGATGATCTTATTCTTTTTGCAAAAGCTACATCCTCAGAGGTGGTAATTCTCAGTTCTTGTTCGGATCAATACTGTCGATGGTCTAGGCAAGCAATTAACATTTCGAAATCCTCTATTCACTTCAGTAACAATACAGCTTCTTCTACGATTAACAGTGTAGGTGGTATTTTTCCCGTACAAGAAGGCTTCGATTTCCTCCAAATATCTTGGATCGCCACTTTTCTTTGGCAAATCTAAATATGCAGTCTTTAAAGATATTTTGGAGAAAGTTTTCTGGTAAAATTAAGGGATGGCGTGCTAAAACTCTGTCTCAAGTTGATCGTATTGTGCTCATTAAATCAGTTCAATCTTTTATTTCCTCCTATTCCATGAGCTCTTTTTTTTTTTCCTGCTATTTCTATAATCTCTTTTTTGGACAGAATTTTTATAAAATTTTGGTGGGGTTTCCCTAAGGAAAAATCCAAAAATCTCTCTCTGAAGTCATGGAGCTCCTTTTGCTTATCAAAGAAGATAGAGGCCTTGGTTTTCTCCGGGTGCACGAATTTAATCTGTCCCTTATTGCCAAATTGGCTTGGAAACTTCTATCAAATGCTCATTGTCCCTGGGTCAACATCAAAAATGAGAATTTCCTTTCTTCTCCAAGTTCCACTTTAGCATCATAGCTTTGGAAAGGTATCCAGAAAATTAAACCTTTTATCTCAGTTGGGGCTTGCCTAAGGGTCTCTAAGACATCATCCTTTCCTATATGGTCCTCAAACTGGGTTCCATCTATTCCCTCCTTCAAGCCTATGCCAAAATTTTCCTCCAATCGTCATTTACCTTCTCTTCTGATAAGGGATTTAATTGACCCTATTCTTAACCGTTGGAAGGCTCCGTCCATTCTTGCTTTGTTTGATTCCATATCAGCATAAGAAATTCTCAAAACTCGCATCTCTACAGACTTTGAGCCTAGCTTTATATGGACTCCTTCTACATTGGGGTGATTCACAACATCTTCAGCCTACCAATTCATTATTGACTCCACCTCCAATATTTCTTCTTCTTCAACTACTTCCGAGTTCTGGAAATCTCTATGGAATCTAAATCTCAATAATAGACTCAAATTATTTTTATGAAAAATTGCTTGGAATATTCTTCCAACAAAGGAGCAATTAGGTCAATTGTTCTCTTCCATTACTAATTTTTCTTGCCATCTTTGTAAAGCGGTGGAGGATTCCATGCATCATCTGTTCTTCAATTGTATCTTTGCTCGGGTTGCTTGGTGCCATTCCTTCTGGCCGCTGGATTCAACAACTTTTAATTTCTCTTCTATCTCGGAACGGATTGAATTAATCATTTCTCTTGGTAGTTCTCTTGGTATCCCTCTGGTGGATCACCATAAATTCCAAATTTTTACTTCTGTGGCACGTGATATCCTATGGTTTTACACATATAAAGCTTTCACTATGGAGTCTCTTTTGATGCTCATAGTGTGTTGGTGCACATTAATAAAATCTCTCTTGAGCATTTCCAAGCATGTCACTCCTTCTCTCTAGTCCCGTGGAAAAATGGATTCCTCTTCCGCTCAACTAGGTTAAGATTAATTTTGATACAGCTATTCGGGATTCTTTCTCAACTCAGGCAGCGGTTTGCCACAATTTTAAAGGCCAGATTATTCATATGATTTCCCAGACCAATCCTTCATGTTCTCCTAATGTGGGGGAAGCTTTGGCAGCTCAGTTAGCTATTTCATTAGCGACTACTTTTCTTCTTGATCGATTTATTCTTGAAGGTCTCAAAAGTGGTGATTCTAGCTCTCCAACATCCAAATTCTTCTCTACATTGGAGGATCTCCCCAATTATTTTAGATTCCTTAGATGCTTCTTCCTGAAAAACTTGGAAGATTAATAGAAGTGCAAAATTCTATGCCCACTCAATGGCACATTAGGTCATAGCCAGATCTCACTCTGGCAGCATTCCCTTTTCCTCTTCCCCATTTCTGTCTTCTCCTCTAGCTAGTGGGAAGGATATTCCTTCCTCTGTTTGCTTCTTGTAATTTTGTTGGTTTGTGGTTTGTTTTCTTGCAATGTACTTACTATAAAAAAAAAAAAAAAAAAAAGAAGAAAATCTACTATTCAGGAGTTATTGAAAAGACAAAAGAACCCCAAATTAAATTCATTATTTCCTTACCCTTTGCCTTGAAAAGTCAAAATAACTCCCAATCCAATTTATTATTTCCTTACCAATTGGGTCAGCAAAATAACAAAAGGGTAAAAGCATAACTTGGTGCTATCAAAGAAAATTTACCATTCAGGAGGCATTGCCTTTTTTGAATATTAATATTACTAAGTAATAATTACTCTAGGTAATGATATATACATTTAAAGCTTATGATCATATGTTGAAGACTTGGTCTTCCACGTACGAAATAGTGAATAATAAAAGAATTAAAAGCTTGTAAACAAAACTTTAATGATTAAACGGTTAAAAAATAATAATGGTTTTTGCAAAGTTTTTATAACAAAACAACTAAAAAATAATGTTTGTAACATATATACTACAACATGCAGGACATAGCTTATCTGGTCAGCACCATCTGAATTCCACGGCGTAGTCGGTAATTTCATAGCTTCCTCACATGATCAAAACACACCATAAATAATCACCCAAATGAAAAATAAAAAAAAAGTGTCACCGATAAAAATATTACAGACCATGTGAGAAAGAGAAAAGAAAGAGGAAAGGGAGAAGAAATGTCTGGAGGTGAGAGATTGTTTGACTCGTAAGTGTTTGGAGGAGAGAGACTTAGGCTTCTTGGGGTTGCCGAGCCACCTCCATCCCGCTGTGGGAAGGTCCAAACTGGCCAGGTGGGGTGGCCTCATGGCCAAAGGGGGTTGGCTGAAACCATCCCCCAACCTAGTAGGGGTGGTTTGGGTGGGGGATGGTTTGGGCCACCCCTTGGTTCTGGCCACCCCAAATGGCCAAGTGGTGGCTATGGCCACCCTTAAAATTATTATTTTTTATTTATATTATTTGAAAAAAATATAATTTTTTAATTTTTTTGTAAATATTTTTCTTAAAAAATTAATTATATGATACGTGTTGATATTTGATTGGTGTTGATATCATTCCATTAATCTTTAAATGGAATTTTAACGATTCTTTATAAAAATTACAAGTACCTCCCGTAGTAAAAAATGTTTTTATGAAAATTACAGCTACTTCTTATAATAAAAATAAAACCTTAAAAAAAATAAAATAAAGTGTTTAAACCACAAACGAGTATTTTTGAATGCTTGTTCATTACAAAAAAGAAAAAAAGAAAAAAAAAAGAGTATTTAACCCTCCTTCTTCTTCTTTACATTTTATTATTTTATTTTATTTATAAGGGACGATAAAGACTTAACTTTTATGCTCAACTTTTATTTAACTTTTGCCTTAACTTTTTTTAAAACAAAGTAAAAAATAAAAAAAGTGTCTGAAATAATAATGTTTTTTTTTGGTCATTCTTTTAATTTGTGTTTTTAAAAAAATTAAAAATTACATTTTCCTTCATTATGAAAATTGACCATTTTTATGATGGGAATTTTTTTTTTTTTTTTTAAACATACCAACTAAAAGAATGACAATATATATATATATATATATATATATATATATAAGACAAAAAAAAAATATAAGATAAAAATTGGGCAAAAATTGCGAAAAAAAAATTGGGCCTTCAGTATTGCCCTTTATTTATTTGGGTTCTTTAGGCATCTCATGTAAAAGTCCCAAAATTTAATTCGTGCATACATAGCCCCAGTCCGAGCCCCTTCCCCTAGGGTTTGTTTTTCCAGGCAATCTTCGTTTCCATTGCATTGTTAGTTGCATACTTTTTTCCTGAAGTAAACCATGCCTACTGTCAGCGTCGGAAGGGGTCGTCTGTTTGCAGCCCTAGGCGAAACCTACAGTGAGCTCTCAAGCCCGACTCAACCGTGCCTACGCACAATCTTTGTTTTTCTGATATCACATTGTTTTACTTTTGTTGATTCTCACAGCGCAGGAAGAGTTCGAGGACCTTTGCTTCAGGTTCGGAATCGAGCTCGACGACGTTGTAAGCGTTTCACACTCTTTGCCTCTTTTTTTTTTTTTTTTCCTTCCTGTACTTGTTATTAATTTTGAAATTTGAAATAATATATACATCTTTTTGACTGTTTCAGACTACTGAGAAAGCGATTATTAGAAAGGAAAAGCATTTGGAAGAAGAGGAAGGCGACGAAGATGAAGAAGTTATCTACAAAATTGAAGTCCCTGCTAATAGGTATTTTACTATTTAATGCACAAAATGAAGAATTTATTTATGAAATCGAAGAATTTCCTTTTTTTTTTCTTTAAATATTAAGGTTTTTGGAACTTATATATTATATGAAACTTACATACATTTTTTCTTTACTATTTGGTTGGTATAAGTTTAGTTGAATATGAAATTTGAAAAATTCCAATTGGAATAACTCAAACGTATAATTTTGCTGAACATGGGTCTAAAAAGCTCACTTTTTTATTTAATATTATTATTTTTTTCATATGTGGTTTTGCTTGTAATTTGAAGTGATTTTAATTTGATTCACAATTTAATGCTACACCTTCTTCTTTTATTTCCTCAATTTTGTTTTCTGGGTTTACTTGATTTGGGTTATTTTTTCTTTTTGGTTACTATAATTTTTGTTTCTTCATGTCTCGGTTTTGCCTAAAATTTGAATTTTTCCAGTAGGTGTGTTATTTTGCTTCTTATCTGCAATATTTTTTTTTGTATTATTTATATGGAGTATGATAAAAATATGAGTTTCTCGACTGAGTTAGTTAATTTACTTTTCTGTTTATACATATCTGTGGGATTTTCTTAAAACACGTGTGTCTAAAATTTTGACATTGTTTTTGCTTCTCACATCCTATTTTTTTTTTTACCCCTTTATATCAGGGATTTGCTTAAAATTTGAAGTTTCTCAAATGAATGAGTTTCACAATTTCGCATCTTCTTATTGGTTATTTCTTTTTTGAGTGAACTCAATTGTGTTAGCTCAAAATCTAGAAAGACCTATTGAATTGAGAGTAACTTCTACTTAATTGTTGATAAGTTGCTTGCAAGATTTTTATTTTATGATAATAACTGAATAACACAAGAGTGATTACAATCATTTAACTCTTTCATACACACAGATATGATTTGCTTTGCCTCGAAGGGATTGCTCAAGCCCTTCGAGTCTTCAATTGGAAGCAGGAGATACCGGCGTATAAAGTGGCTAACATTAGCAGAGAATCAATGATTAAAATGCATGTGAAACCAGAGGTTGTTATATCAGAAATTCACTAGCTCCTTATAGGTCTTTATTTTCATTTGCATTGATTTTATGGCGTATGAACTCTTTAATTTTTTTTTCCCTTGCAGACGTCTTCAATTCGTCCCTATGTTGTTTGTGCTGTTTTGAGGGGTATAACATTTGATGAAGGAAGTTATAACAGCTTTATTGATCTCCAAGATAAGCTCCATCAGAACATTTGTCGGTAATGAATTCTGACTCACTGCTTCATTCATCATTATTAACTTGGCATACTCAGTGTCTGCCATGTCTATCTGATTGTACACCTGTCAATTGAAATGTTTCTGAACCGTTAAAAGTCGAAGAATTTTGGTTCTCTTGAGTGTTTGTCCACTAATTCTAGAAAGGGAAGGATTGATTTGTATGGTGTATGTGCGGTTTATTTGTGGAAAATCTTAGAGTGGTTCTATTTTTAGTCTTGATTTTGACCTAAAATTTGAAATACTTTTTTTGTGCTTCCATACTCTGTGGTAACATGCCAGCCCTACACTATGATTTAACCATAGTAGACCTTGACCATCATGAAATAGAGTCTATTTACTGTCCAGTTATAAGAAAATGAAATTAAAAAAAAAAAAAACAATATATCTTGTTAGGTTTTAATTGAGATTGGGATATTGTGGCATACTGATAGAAGGTGGTCCGCCGTTATTGTGGTGATTTCATCTATTAGTTTTAGACATAGATTGACTAAACCATTTGACTACAGTGCGTAATCGCACGGAATTATTGGAATGAGAGTTATTCGTTGCCTCAAATCCTTCAGATTGACTTAAAGTTTGGGGCCACCTTATGAAAAAGATGCTAAAGGCTTGGATCCTACCCATATATCCTTCTTAGGACCTTTTTATGACTGAAAAATTGCTTGGTAATGTCCCTAATCCTCGTGGAATTAAATGTGAGAGTTTGGAGATCTATATTATTCATATTTGTGTGCAGATATGGTAAGAGGGACAGGTTACTTTTAGAGGATTGGGGCAAAATAATTTTTTTTTTTTGATTGATAAGGACGGTGAAATATTTCATGGAAAGATTTAACATATCGAAGATAGGCTTAGTATCTTAAAAAGTTGTATTTTCAGATTGAGGGAATGCAGAAAGAAATTAGCTTGGAGAGAGATGAATTGTTATGATATGAGGGAAATGTTTGGATTTGCTTCTTGCTTGACGTTACATGCTATAGAGACAGGGTTCTGCAAATAATACTGGCCAAACAGTTGTAACTTTTTTTGGACGGTTTGCTACAATTGGCAAAAGAAAAAAGCAGCAGGTGATGGATGCTATTGTTGCTAAAGACTGACATCTTACTTTGAATTTATGTAATAGGTGACTACTTGAATAATCATGCGCTTCTAGTTCATTTGAACTGGCTTTAAAGTGTCATTCTTTGAATATAAATTTTTGGTTTGGGCATTTGCAGAGTTTGCACTTGATGGGCTCTTGGCTAAACAATGTGCGCTAGTTTCAAAAACTCGGAAATTCTTTGGTGTGTATCCTTTGAGGCTGAAAGCGTTTCTTGAAAGCATCATCCATTGTAGTGATTGTGGTTTGAGTCAAGTCACCCCGAATTCAGCATTTTAGTACATAGCAAATCACCTGGTCTATCGGTTTGAACCACTTTTAGTTACAAAATCAAAATGTGCTCGAGTGACCATTTTGATGAGAGGCCAGGATGGGTTGAACAATTGTCTTTTATGAAGAGTTTTTTTTGCTTAAATATATGTTATCCATATGATGCTATCACAGCTGAATTACTTTTGTCTTTTTAAATTTCTGTTAGAATTTTACTTGACAAATATTGACAATATTCTTTCGTGACTTGATTCTGAGGCTAAGTCATACCAACCTGTTAATGTTGTTATTATGAGCTGAAATAAAAAATTTGAATACTCGATAGTTTTGCCTGCTGTGATCTGGCTGAGTTCACACTATTTTCTGTCCAAATCAAAACAAGTACCTCCATAGTGAAGTTTCATAGAATGACAATTTTCAGTCGTTAAAATGCTAAAAGTTTGTTCTGTTGGTATAAATCCTATTGGTTTCCTGTTGCTGCATAGTTAAGTTGTTTCATTTGTCATTCCTAACGAAAATGGGGTCTGTTCCTATGGACCATTTTTTCAAATACATGAAATTATCCACATGTATCTTCTTGTGCTTTTTCCATGTAATATCATACTATGTGTTACATATATTTAGAAATATGATAAATAAGGAGGTGCAGTTTTGCAACCTTATGCTAAAACATGTTGATTTCTTTGTCTTGGCATTGTGTTTACTTTTTTTACATACTGTTTATCATCTAAGTTGTGAATTGGAAGGTTCTCTAAGAATTTTATGTAATTTATCTGCTCTCAAGTTTACATTCAATATTTGTTTTAGGCGAAGAACCCTAGTTGCTATTGGGACTCATGACTTGGATACATTACATTGCCCTTTCACATATGAGGTGGGTTTTGTTAGTAGTCATTCTTCTTATCATATTGTGTTATATATTTTCTTGGGTTTTGGATCCTGTGGTATTGGATTAAGAGAGAAACTGTACTGAATATATGGGGGCAGTTGGTTATTTCATTTAAAGTTCTTATATTTTGCAAGGAAGATGGATAGGACTGTAAACAAACCGACTTGTTCATGAACAACTTAACTTTGACTCCTTTAAAATTGACTCAAGTTCAGTTTGTTTAATGCGCTTAAACAAAAACTTGGACTTGTTTGTTAAACGAGCTCTGCTTGTGCAAATTCAATTTGTATAAGTTCGTATAATTTCATTTTTATTAATTTTGTACTCTTGTTATGTAATGAGAACCCAAAGTACTTTAAAAGATATGATGAAATTGTTTTCTTAATGCGATAGATATAACTTTAATCCTTATGAACATGAGCTTGACATACATATATCATGTAATACATCTTGACATATATGCAGTAGATGTATATATATTATGCATATAAGTATGTACGTAGTAAATGTCTATTTATCTGTGTATGAATGTACAAATGTATACTATCAAATTTATCTACATTGACTCGAGATTGAGATACTATATAGATTAGTACTTATAAAGAAAGATAGTATATAGATTATCTATTTTGTGATAAAAAATTATATATGATTTGTTGTAAATTCAAGGTTGGTGAATTTAATTCTTATAAGTTTATAAATAAAAATTAGCTTATCTATTTAATTTGAACAATATGCTTAACAACAGTTAAGTAACTAATAACTAACATAGATTTATGAAAGGAATAATTTTTTTTAAGTGATGGTATTTATTTTATACAAGGAAAAAATTACTTTTTTTAGCATATCGTGAAGAAGTTAAAGCTTGTTTGAAAAATAAATAAACTAAGCTTGAACATGTAATGTTAACTAGTTGAGGAATTGGAGCTTGGCTCATACTCGAAACAAAATTAAATAAATCAATCTTAAACTTTTAATATTCTGGTTGACTCATTTCAATTACAAACCTAAAGGGGGAAGGTACAACCTAAGTTTAAGGAGTTTTTGTGGACCCACCACCCCTTTGGCCCTCCAATACTTAAAAGCTGCACGTGAAGCAGACATAAAACCATCTGCTTCCTGTATGAAGTATTATGATTGCTCTGAACTTTAGTTTTGATTTCAGAAATTTTTTGTTTGAATTAATGTATTGATCATAGTTTTGCTGTGTCCTATCCTATGTTAGTAAAACGTGGCTTTTATATTGTTTTTCCAAGTCTTGGAGATGCTTTTTTCCTTCTCTTTTCATTTATTGGTTATTGAGAGTTAACTATTAGTTTTTTGAGCATATCCACAAGCATGTCTGCTTTGGTAAGTTCTCTCTCTCTGATCTCTCTCTGGTTGTTTTCAATGAAGTAAGGCACATTATTGCTTAAATAACTTACAGTTATCTCTTTTCAGGAAAAAAGAAAAAAAGAACTCACAATTATCTCTTTATTTTCAGGCATTGCCACCTTCAAATATAAATTTTGTGCCACTGAAGCAGGTATATTTTTATATTTTTAATTCAATGCTTTACTAAATCCTTAATGCAAAACTATTGTTACTTTGTCATCATAAGTGTAATCTGATAAGGTCATGAGAAACAATATTTTATACTGGAAAGACAAAATGACCACTTAGGCTTATGATTAAAAGTATTTCAGATGCTTGGAGGGCCTACCTTCAAGACACTGTCGAAGAGGTTCACATTGGCGCTGAACGATGCGATCTCCACAGGGATAATTTTGTAAAAGTTTGAATTTTGAAAAAAGCTTAGGAGAGAGAACAGAGAAAAAACTACTGTTCAAAAAGCTACATATGAAAGAAAGAAACTGTAGCCAGCATAATTGTAAAGCCCATCACAATGCGGAAACTTTGAAAAGAGAAGAAAAACATAAATATTTTCATAAGTGGCAATTCTACCATTGACCACTTGAATTATGTCCAAATAAGTAATAACATATATCATTGTAGTCGTCAACAAAAATTGTAAATTGACTAGTTCAACATACTTGAAGGGGGCGAACAATACTATAAAAGTAATAAAAATGAAGTTATATGAATTTATATGTCGAGCCAAGTTTATATGTTTCGCTTGTTTAATAAGTGGCATGTTTACCTGTCCCCTTTGTATCTTAGTTATGTGGATTTTCTTTCCTGCTTTTCTTTTCCTAGCTAGGAGTTTCTCTTGTATATATCCTATGTACTTTTGGGGCGCCTTCGCTTTTTAATAAAATCCTTTTGACTTGTCAAAAAAAAAAATTTCTGTTTAAGTTTTGTTTGTTTAATAAATGAACCGAACTAGAGTTGAGTTCAAGCTTTTTACGAACAACTTTGTTCATTTACAACCCTACTTGCAACATGTAATGTACCAACGATATACTTGGGATTTGTCGCATCCCTAGGCACTCCATGGCCATTGGCCTTTTGAGCTAACGACATTGACACTAAGGCCTTTGGCCAGGTGAGCCATTGTACACTATCCTGAATGAACCACCACCTCAACAATTTTTTTTTGATAAGTCAAAAAGGATTTTATTAGAAAGCGAAGGCGCCCCAAAGGTACATAAGATATATATAAGAGGAACTCCTAGCTAGAAAAAGAAAAGTGGGAAAGAAAATCCGCATAACTAAGATACGAAGGGGACAGGTAAGCCATAGTCCATGAGTGCAAGGAATACAACAAAGAGGCTAGGATCTCTTCTATAGAGCTTTCCAAGTCCTCAAAACACTTATTGTTTCTCTCCCTCCAAATAGACCAAAAAATACAAATAGGCACCATCTTCCAAACCACGGCACTCCTAGTCCTACCAGAGGAACACCAGCAAGCACATAGATCCAAAACACTACTAGGCATGACCCAACAGAGACCAAGCCGGCTAAAAATATTGCACCACAAAGCATAGGCCATCTCACAATGAAGGAGTAAGTGATCGACCGATTCTCCGTCTTTCTTGCACATGAAGCATTTATTAATGACAACCACCTGTCTCTTCCTTAGATTATCCAAAGTGAGAATTTTCCCGAGCGCTGCCGACCACACAATTGACCTCTTAACAGCCTCCCTTGCCTACTCAAACTCCATAGGCGCTAGAGGTGTTGCAGAATACATGTTAAGGCGAAACAAAGAGATCCAACCAAGGGGTATATCGGAATGAGGAGCTAATGACAATTACCAAAGGAAATATGAAACGTTTCTAGAACCTTCCGTAACTCAAACACAAAAGCTGCCCTTCCCCAACCACCTTTGCTTTCCAGTATAACCACAAAGCCCCTTCGACCACCACCTTTGTCGCGACAGGCAAATATCTACCGAATTTGTTTGCACGCTAGGCAATAAAGGCCACCCTAGAGGATTTCAAAAACTCCTCAAGGCCTTTCCTAGAAGTACGTCTTCCATGGTAGCCAACAACCAGCTCTCACTCACTCTACCCAAGGATACAAAATGCATGATGCCCTACTCATTTTGAAAACACGTAATGTTGAAACCCTTTTTTCCATTGCGAACTCAAAAGACTTAGCTTCCACAAAAGTGCCAACTAGAGAAGCCCATTAGAATAGACCATAAAGAAAATCTGGTTAGATAGCTAATGGATGTTGGGACACGCCTATATTCACTGAGAGAGGGATCTCAAAGTTACGACTTTGATTTACAATATTGTGCAATAAATTAATCTGCTAGAAAAATTGTTTTCTACCATCAATTAAAGTATCATATACTCTTTGTTTGATTTTCACCTTACTATAATTTTCTGTAGATGGCAATGGTTAAAGTGAATTTGCTTTTCACATGTTATTTGTTCTTTTTTATTTTTTATTATTTTTTTTTAATAAGAAAAAAGCTTGGCGTTGCAAAGTAAATGTACAATGATAAAATCGATTGCTTGTAACTTTGTTTTTGCAATTTAGGTGAAGAACTTCAGAGCTGATGAGCTGATGGAGTTTTATAAAGTAAGTCTTAGATCGAGACTTTTTTGTTACTTAACCTTGACTTTGTAATTCGTAATGTTATAAATTGTGTATATTTTTTTTTGGTATACATACATTTCACCCTCTGTGGTTTAACAATTTTATTTTTTTCCACCTTAGTTTCAATTCATATTGTAGATAGTACTTTGCTTAAAACTGAGATGGTACTTCCATCCATCTTCCATCATTAAAAGTAACAGAAATTCATGTCAAACCAATCATAAATTGCCATTAAAAATTAAAGACCTAAAAAACTAAAAACATTAAAAAACTATTAATTTTGTTTTTTAAAAAACCATTTTGATAAGAAAAAAGAAGGGGTGGCCCATGCTACCGCCCTTCGGACAATATGGGGTGAATGACTCCCCCATGGCTAGTCTTGGGGGGTGGTTTGGCCTACCCAGACTCATCGTAGGGGGTGGTCAAAACCACCCCAGGCCAAATAGGGGTAGCCGAAGCACCCCCAAGGGCCATGAGGGTGGTTTGACCATAAGGGGTGATTGAAACCACCCCCACGGCCCTTTTGGGTGGTTTCGGCACCTCCATACTGGCCAAGCCCATTTTGTCTAAAAGGGTGGCACAAGCCACCTTTTTTTTTTTTTTTTTTTATGAGGCATGTGGCCATTTGGCAATTTTTATTGGTTTGATGTGGATTTCTGTTAATTTTGGGATGAAAGATGGAGAAATGAACCATTTCTATTTTTAGCCATAAGTGAGGTACGATTTACGATATGAATTGAAATTGAGGTGGGAAAAAATAAAGTCATTAAACTATAGGGGATAAAAGGTATTTAGCACTTTATTTTGTTTATTATTTTTTTAATATATAATTTTTACATGGTGCACACAAATTGTGATATTGGTGATTGTGCATGCATGATTAGGATCTCATTCTTGAATTACAGAATTTAGGGTGTTTCTTTACATCGAAGCGTTTGAAAAATGCCACCTACTAAAATTGTGGCGTGTTATGGAGGCTGTCGGAAATAATTTTCTTTCTAAAAAGCTTATTCTTCACTTTTGTAGAAATGCTTTTTCTTTAGAAAACCAAAAGACAATTTTTTGCTCAAAGCTTTTTACTACATTGAGAGCAAGAACTTGATAAAACTATACTCAATTCTCAACTTTAATGTGCCACCTTTTTAATCTGTAGCATTTTTCAAGCGTTTTGATGTAAAAAAAGGGCCTAAATTCTGTAATTTGAGAATTTACAATTTCTTTGTAAGGGATCCTGATCTGTGCTGCATCCCTTGTGCACAGTTGTCAGGAGCTTGTATATTTTATTTTTATATTAGTCATGCAGATATTAGTGTATGATCTCTTGATTTATGTTTCACTACAGTCAGATTTGAAACTCAAGAAGTTTTTGCACATAATTGAGAACTCACCAGTGTACCCTGTTATATATGACCGTGACAGGTATGATGGTCTGTTGATTTTTATGCAATTATAAGGATTCTTAGCTTTTTTACCAGCCAATTTATTTAAATTGTTATGGTTTTTGTTTTTGTTTTTTTGTCTTTGAAGTATTGAGCTTTCTTTGCTTTGAAGATGTTGAGCTCAAATTGTTCATTTTAGTCTGAGTGTACTCTCGTATAACACCATTGTCTCTATTGAGTTTTGGCAGAAAAAAGATCTTTTAGCCTTTGTTAAAAAAGAAAACAAAAGGCTCATTTGATTTCTTTTAGAAAACCGTATTTGGAACACAAAAGGCTCATTTGGCAACACTTTTTAGGATAGCTTTTTGCTTTTTTAGCAAATAAATAAAAGTATTAACCAACAACTCCAATTACTGGATACTCGCAAACTACTTTTGCCTGTGTCACATCACAACTAAAAAAGCAAAAAACACCCTCTAAAATATTTTATCAAACGAGTCCAAATTTTTTATGTCTTCTTGATGTTCTAATGTTTTATTTCCTTTTTTTTCTTTCCCTGAAATTTCTACTTGTTTAATGCAGAACTGTTTTATCTTTACCCCCCATTATCAATAGTGCACATTCAGCAATCACTCTAAAGACGAAGAATGTATTCATTGAATGCACTGCCACTGATCTAACAAAAGCCAAGATTG
The DNA here is from genome assembly GCA_006937295.1 of Carpinus fangiana. Lineage (NCBI taxonomy): Eukaryota > Viridiplantae > Streptophyta > Magnoliopsida > Fagales > Betulaceae > Carpinus > Carpinus fangiana. The sequence continues at coordinate 4,201 of VIBQ01000106.1, read as the reverse complement.
TTTTGAACACGGTGGTGGGTACTCTAGAAGTTCAACATGTTGTGGATGTTATTTCTTATTTGTAGTAGATAAATAAATAAATGGTTTTCCTCTGTTCTTCTAGGTGACAACCTTTTCAGAATATTGTGAAAGAAAATGTGAAATTGAGCCAGTTGAAGTGATATATTCTGATGGGAAGTCGTATACTTATCCTGAATTATCTGTCTACAATATGGAGGTTTCTCTATCTTATATTACGGGTGCAATTGGAGTCCCCTTGGAGGCTGAGGAGGTATTACAATTTCTGTTATATTATGTCTCATTCTTGATTCATGAAACCTAAATGTGTCATTCAAGATGGTGGTGATGGTTGTTGTTTTTGTTCGGATGTGTGTGTTTTTGTTAAAATTGATGGGTGGGGCTGGTGGCATTTTATTGTTTCACCCCTTTTCTTTATGTTGTCTTTATTTGTTTGGTCTTGATATGTGTAGCCAATTTGTAGCTTATATCTGTATATTTTCTATTTGATTCTTGTTTTTGTTATTCCTTTCCCATCATTGTTTTATTGTACCGCTTAAGGATTTACTACTGCTAAAGGATTACTTATTTGAACCACAAAGTATTGTTCTGTTATCAGAATCTAAATATTTTCTTGGGTTGTTAGTTTGGGATTCCTATGTATACTTGAGGCGCTTTGCGTTCTTGTGTACTTAGAGGTGCTTTGCACTTTTTTCTGATTTATAATACACTGACTTCAAAACAAAAAAAAAAAAAAAAAAAAAAAAAAAAAAAAAAAAAAAAAACCCTCATCTTTAAGCCACATGTTTTCGAACTTAAAAGAGCTATTCCCATTCTGCAAACAGCCCCTCAACAGAAGAACAGACGCATGATCTGAACACACTCGAAAAAGCTTCTTTTGCAACAGACCCGGATAGCTAAATTCCCACTCCGGAGAGACCAAGAAATGATCCAGCCTAGACCATGACATGTTGTTAGACCACGTAGACACCCCCCAGACAAAGGAAGGTCCATAAGGCCCTGCTCCATAGTAAACTAAGCAAAAGAAGTTACTGCACTCCTCATTCTAGCTCCTCCCGACCTCTCACTTTGATAAAGAGTGACGTTGAAGTCCCCCCCAATGCACCAGGGCACATCCCATAAGCACATCAACCTAGCCAATTCCTCCCACAAATGCCTTCTATGGATATCCCCATTTGGACCATACACCCCTGCAAAAGCCCACTCCAATCCATCATCCACATTCTTGAAGGAGCTTGCTGCCACAAAATTGCCCAAACAAACATCCACCTTAGTCACAACCCTTCTATCCCACATCAGCAGTGTCCCACCCGATGCTCCAACAGAAGCTACATGACACCACTCTGCATACGGACTGCACCAAACCGGTTGTAATCAGCTCTAGCTTGATCTCTTGCAGGCAAAAAATGTCCACCTTCCACTGACTCAGAAGATGTTTGACCCGCATGCGCTTATTCCCCTCGTTCAACCCTCTCATGTTTTAAGATAGGACTCTATGCTTCATTGATAATACAATTATCCCTCAACCTCATGTTATTATCTTCATCATACCCAGCCGAGGAAGAGACCCCTCTCCCATGTTTCTTGGCCACAATCTGCCCCAAAACATCTGTTAGCTTTCCTTCCTGCCCATTACAAGACAGACCTGCAATCCCTCTGACTTCCAACACAAGCTTCAATTCCTTCGTAACAGGAGATTCCTCCTTTGAGACCTTCTGTTGTACCTCTGACCCTTTCCCCTGATCGTTCCGCTCGAGGTCCTCAGATAGGACTGCAACTTCAAGCTGAGAAAGAGGATCCTCATCGCATAGATTCTCCCTCGCCTGAGCCACATATGCCCTTAGAATTCCTGTTGCTTCGGACTCACCCATTGCCGGACTTGCTCTCGTGGTCACCTCCCCAGCAGCCATGCGAACAGAAGGAGTCTTGCCCAAAGACCCACTAACGACAAGTCAACACACTTGCCATCGTTCCAAGTGCATCGCTCGATCCCAGTTGAAATACCCTCTGGCATCCCCGAAAATGGGTTTCCAAAATCCTCCCCCAAAGCCGCGATCCATGACTTCGTGGGCTTAGAAGACGAAGCCTCTTTTCTCTGGTACACTCGTAGCTGTTTGGACATAGTCATTGGGCCATTAACCCCTTGGGCCTTAGACAAAAATTTTGGTCCTTTTATGTCTCCGGCGATGACAACACCCCAGATGCCTTCGAGGCTTCTCCCCGCACTTTCTGGGACGCATCGGCTGAACCCAAACGACCCAAACGACAAGTCTCCCCCACCCTCTCTGACGACACCTCATTGGACCCTACTATTGGAGACAGAAGAAACGCCTGCCTCAAGAGCGCCCCGGCCGTTGGATATAACTCCGTCCATCTCTTTCAACCTTACTGGCGCCGAAGTAGCTATACCCAGGTCACCTGAATTCTCGGGAATGCTAGAACCCATCGACGGCGACACCACCACTAGGCCCGCTAAAAACGACGCTTCTGCACAACGCAAGACCTGCCAGCCTTGTGCCTTCTTAGGCCCCTTAGAATAACTGGGTTTGATAGCCTTGGACCCAACACCCGAGCCCACCCCAACTATGGGCTTAAAGAGCAACTTTCTCTTGGGCTTATCCATTTCTCTTTCCCTTTTGGGCTTACCACTTTCTGAGCCCGAGAACTGCAACCCTCCCACGGCCCAAAACCCTCCAGATTTTTAATCACCCAATCAAGCCTAGCCATACCTATATCTACCTCACCTTTCAAATTCCTAAAGAACCGTAGCTCCTAGTTAACATTAATTGCTGACTGCCCTGCTTGATTGACTTTTCCCTCCAGTCGCTTCAACTGCCTAGGCCCTATATTCATAGCCTTCTTCCCCGAATAGAGCTCCATCGGAGGATGGTTACTACTCGCCAGCACCTCCCCTGTGTCACCTCCAACTTTTACTGCACATTCTCCTGTCTCCACAGAGCCTCGAACCAGCCACAACAAAGAATGGGATTTCGTTGAAATCAACCCCTGATCGCCTGAGGTCTTTGCCGGAGCAAGGTTAACCGTTGGGACCATCGCACGTTTGCCCAACCCTTGGGCTTGAAGACCCATCTTGCTGAAGCTTCTTTCAACCATCTAGGAACCATTGCGATCGGCTCTATGTAGGAATTGAAGCATTCCTTCTCCGAATGAGATGACAGCCCTAATGCCTTCGCATATCTCCTCCTCCCCCTCACCGCCTCATCCTGCTTGACTCCCCAAACTTTTCTAACCTCATTAAGGGCTTCATTAGCCATACGCACTTCCGAAATGAAGCGTACCCATCCTTGCCTATATTTGCCTTTTGGAATGAGTATCGCGCCACTCCTTCTTCCATCGAATTCTTCTAACGTTTGGAAACGTCCGTGCCAATTCGAGCATTATTGTGCAATAATTCGAGGGTATCCAGCTCTTGATTGATCTCAAAAAACCTCTGACGTTTCCTCTGCCCCCACCTCCTTCACTGTACCCACCAACCACACTAGCTCGTCCCTCTGCAGAAAAATGGACCTTTGTTTCCTTTTACTACGTTCGAAGATCCTCACTCCTGATACCCCACCCTTAATCAGCAGTTCAAACTCTTTGGACTCCACTGTCCAACTTCTAACCAGCCATAACCACCCAAGACAGAACACAATGAAAACCAAACAACTCCACGTGCCACCCGCGCTCCCACGCGAGGGAGGAAATGGAGGGAAAGAGAAGAGAACTTTTTTCACTGTTCACTTTTTTCTTGCAAACTCTACACTTGTGCTTGTTCATATCTTGAATTGCCCATTAACTTTTACAGGTGAAAAGACTGTACAAAATTTTCTTTTGACACATTGATGCAGAAAGATATTTTAAGATATAGTTGGCTTTCTTTCTATTCCTATTGGCTTTATGTTTCTCCCTTGGTAGTGATATTTTGATAAGGGTATAATTGATGATCTTGGATGATTGTGAGGGACATGTGTTCTGTTGAGTTTGTTTCTAAAAGATGATTTTAGTGATTGAAGCCTTTAAAAATCCTCTTATCCTACCAATGTACTTCTCCTTAAATCTTCTTTTCTGAGATCTCTTTTGGATTGGGCTATTGTATATATGTTCCTAACTTTCCCTCCGGGAATCTGGTAGGTCTGATTTTTTTTTTTTTTTAGACTGTAGTGGCAACTAGGGCCCCGGC